>ML796920.1:0-10494 GCA_009831015.1 Picea engelmannii | reverse complement strand
TATAATTGGTTTCCTCGGGAGGCTCCAATGACACTGTAGTTAAGCATGAGGTCACACGAAGTTGGTTGCATAGATAGCCCTCTAATACCTTTCTAGCGTCATGGATATTTTTGGGGTCCTATTCATATCTAGGGGTCTCTATAGTACCATTACCTCCTTGAGAGGTGGTTCTTTTGATTATTCGGGATTTACTACCCTTCCCATATAGTGGACAAGACTTGCGACTGCTTACCTGAGCATTGGTTATATTGCGGTGACTCTAGTTGCTTGACCTAGGCAAAATCGTAGATTTCTTGCAGGGATTATTTTGCAGGTACCCTGAGTCAGATAAGGATCAAACAACACACAAAATTTATGGAGGATTTTCTCTCTGGATGAATTTGGTTGAATGCGTTGTGAAGCCTATGAGGGTCCTTATAATTGGTTTTGTTATCCCCACTCTTTTTTTTGGGAGTCTAATCCCCTCTTGGGAGAGGCATACCTTCTTTAGTTCATGAGACCACTTAAACCATCATATCATGTTTGTGTGGATTGGAATTTAACTTTATTTAGGAGTGTTCTCTCTGATTGTTAGTCAGGATTAGGGTTTTGTATTGTGTCTCGGGTTCTAGGGCATTGTGGAACAAGACCAACCTCCTCACCGATCTCTTTGTATTTTGAATCTACCACCACATCTTGATCCTTTACTGAAGTTGCCTCCTAAAAGGTGTAGAGTTAATAAGAGTGGTACATATATCTCCACCTCTCAGGCTTGTGATCATCATACCATGAGTACCGAGTCAGACATGAATGTCTCGAGAAGCCCTTCAATTCCTATGTCCTTTGTGGTTAGTGGGGCTCCCTCACCTAATTCTACCCAACCCATGGTCTCTTCTCATCCTATGGGAACGAATCCTTTTATATTTCCAATCGGGATGAAGAATCATAGTACTCAGTCAATACCTTCGACCACTAATCCTTTTTCTTATGGTATGCCAAACATGACTTCACACTTCTCATCATCTATTTCGTTGTCTCATGTGAATCCTAGTTTTGGGTTTGGGGGCATGATGCCTCCTTATACTCCTTTTTAATTTGGTGGGGGTCATATCCCTGAACCATCTCCTACAGTAATAGGTTGGAATCCTCCTTCCTCTTGGCCCAATCCTAGCTTCATTTTTTCAGGATCGAGTGCTCAAATGGGAGGTCCTTCTACTTCTTGTATTTCGTTCATCATTTCTTCTTCCACAATGTCGATTCCTACAAATGATTTTATTATGGAGAACTTCCCTCTATCCTCTGGTGTTTCATATGGTGGGAATCATTTTTATATTATGGGAAACCCCCTACACTAAGTTCCTAAGTATTGGGACAACATATATCCTCATATGAGTAATCCTTATAATGTCGCTTTATATTCGCAAGCAACTTCCTCAGTAATGATGCCCTTACAACCTTTTATGAATTAGTTGGGAGGAGGATACTATCCTACCGGAAAGGGCCATGGTATATACAAAAACCCTACTTGTCCTGTGATATCTCAAAACCAGTCTTTCCCAAGATCATGGGCTCTGACGCCGTAATCCTGACTCTTTTTTCTGGCTATGTTAAATCTTCCAGACTTGTCAAAATTAATGAATGAACCTATGCATCATGATCCATCATGGCCCCCCATTCCCACCATGCTTACTTCTGACATTCCAAAGTTTGAAGGAAAGAATGGCGAAGACTCGAGTGATCATGTGACTACCTTTCACCTATGGTGCTAATCTAACTCCCTTAATGTCGATTCGATTTGTTTGAGGCTATTTCAATGCACCCTCATAGGGGCGCCATGAAGTGGTACATCAAGCTATTTGGGGGAACCTACATAACTTTCAATCATATGGTCTTGGTTTTTCTCAATCACTTCCAATTATCGGTTCGTTATGATGCCAATATAGAAATTTTATCGTCTTTTGTCAAGATAAAATCACCCACATCTCCGAACATATCCAAGAGTGGCATATATGGAAGAGGTTTATTAAATCCTAAATTCCTATAGAGTTTCTATTGGAATGGTTCCTCAAGTATTTATTGTCTTACATTTCGAAGGATGTTTCTACATCTAGAGTAACATCTGAGGAAGAAGTCGTCTTCAAATCCAAACAATTGGACCTTATATATGCTCAATCTGGGATTCTTTACGAAATTATCCCTGACATGCCACAGTCAAATTATGATCCTAGAAAAAATCCCAGGCCTCATGCCGACGACATCATAGGCTCCACAAATTCTAAGACTATAGACCTAGTGACAAACTAGTTGAAATATTTGTTCTTAACCAATCTGTAGCAGGAAAAACTACGACTTTGATCTCCACCACCTCGTCGATGGATGTGCATTTTGTATAGTTGTCATTGAACCCAAGCGGTAACCAACAATTTGGAGGGAACAAGAAGAAAGGATGAGGTAATAATCGTAAGGGTGGGAAGAATAATAATAACAAAGCCAAGGATGACAATAATAATGATAAATGTAATAATAATGCTGGTGAGGGAAAGAAAGAAAAGAGGAAGGTGAAGTTTCCCTATAATCTTTGTAAATATGATCACCTTACCCACTTATTCCCCAAAATTGAGGAAGCCCCCAGGCTCATAGCACAACATCTCGTTGTGCTAACTAACTTGTTTCCACATAACCAAAATATGACCTCGGGGACCTCTAACACTAGAAATTCTTCGAGTAGGAGTAAAAAAAACTCGACACATGATGGTGGCCATCTATGCGTCGATATGGTTAAGTCTCATATTGATGTAGCCACTTGATCTCATGATTATGGTTCTTCATAGAATGTTTTAGGTCCAAAGGCTCCTCCTCCTCCGAAAAACCTTTGAAGATTGATAAGCTGGAACCTTTTCCTCGTATTCTGAAAGGAGTCCTTAAGCACTCTTCCCACAATCCTAATGCTAGATCCATCCAAAATTACTTGATTATCGAGGATTTGGGACAAACACCGTGCACGATGTCGACTTTGGAGGTGCTCCAGATGTGTCCTTCATAGAGGAAGGCCTTGTTATCTATGTTAGGAGCTATAGACCATTGTGGCCCAAAAGTTATCAAGTTTGATGTCACAAACATTAAGCCTCGCTTACCTTACCATGTGGCCTTTAAAATCCATGTGGAGTATACAAATATTACCATCAAACGTATTGTAATTGATGAAGGTGATTCGACATCTGTGACGTCTTTGGCTTGTTGGAAAGCCATTGGATCTCTGCATCTGTCTCAATCCATGACCATGTTAAATTCATTCGATGGAATTTATTTTAGAGCCCATGGTAACCTTACTTCTTTCCCATTCTATTTAGGCGGAATGACTATTGAGTTCGAGGTCGAGGTGGTTGATGCGCCTCTTGACTACAATATTTTTCTAGGGTGTAATTGGAGTTACGCTATGATAGCCATTGTGTTATGATTTTTCCACGTCCTATGCTTTCCTCACAAAGGAAAGATTGTGATGATAGACCAATTTTCCTTTACGCATCCTAGTCCTACTACATCGGTGGTGCCTTCAGTCCTTGTTATTTATAATTATCAACAAGAAACTGAGAATGTTGGTGTCAGGATGTATTCCTCCTTGATGGCTAATTTTGATTTCGTGGCACCACTTTCATATATTAACACTGTCTTCGACGAGTCTTCATCATTGATGAGGTCCATTCCTTGGACCCTACCTTCCCCGACTATGTCATACAAAGGTCATTCACACATCGGGATGGATATGCCATTGTCCATAGTAGAATTTGTGTATTAGACTATACAAGAAGCTACTACTGACCCTGATCCTTCCTCCTCATAGACGAATGAGGTGGATCTCATCTTAGAGCCCATATGCATCATACAATCATATTTTTCACATGATTTCCTTGAAGATACTTTACCCTTAGATGAAGCCATCTTAGAGGCCATGTTTATTCCTAATAAGCCTCGGAACAATCTACATCATCGATCCTATTTTCTCCCAGAGCTTGTTAGGATTGAACAGGATGAGTTTAAGTCCACCATAAGTGATATGGCTAGTCATGCCATGGTTCCGTTAGATATGCATGGTAATTTTTCCATAGGAAACATGGAGAAAATTTCTCCTACCACAGTGATCGACATCTCTCGAACCCCTAGTAAAATTGAAAACGTATACATCGATGCAGATTGTTCACCTGAGGAAAATCATATCTACACCAATATCTTCAATTAATTTCGATATGTATTTATTTTTCGTATGAAGAGATGCTAGGGATCAACCATAGTATAGTTGAACATTAAATTAAAACTTATTTGAATGCTAAACTTGTTCGACAATGTATTAGAGTTGTTAATCCTAGGAAATCCCCCACTATTAAGGTAGAGGTGGAGAAGCTTCTCAAAGATGGATTCATCTACCTGGTTCCCTTGACCGAATGGGTCTCCAACCTCATTCCCATAGATAAGAAGAAAGGAACCATCCACATATGTATGGATTTTAGGGACCTGAACAAAGCCTTTCCTAAAGATAACTTCCCCACTCCTTTATTGACCATATTATTGATGAGTGTGTGGGAAGTGAAGTATTTCCCTTTATGGATGGATTTTCAGGTTATAATCAAATTCAAATCAAACCCAAGGATCAAATAAAGACGAAATTTATTTATCCTTGGGTTACCTTCGCATTCTAGAAAATTCCTTTTGGTCTTAAAAATTTTAGAGAGACCTTTCAATGTGCCATGACCTTTGCATTTCATGATCTTAAACATATCATCGAAGCTTATCTATACGATCTCGTTGCTCACTCTTGCAAGAGGGTAGATCACTCGAATCACCTTCGACTAGTATTTGAGATATGTCACTATTATCATATTTAGTTGAACCCTCACAAATGCATATTTTTCATTAGGTTTGGTCACCTTTTAGGATTCATAGTTTTTGAGCATGGGATCATGGTGGATCCTTTGAAGGATAAGGCAATACTTTGGTTTCCTCCCCCACACAAAATTTGACAACTTCAAGGTTTACACGAGAATGGTAACTTCCTATGTCGTTTCATAGCTAACTGTGACAACATAACCAAGGGTTTCATGCGTATTTTGAAGAAGGACACTCCATTCATATGGGATGAACGAGTCCAGGAATCCTTCTATGCTCTTAAGAAATCCTTGGGATCAACGCCTTTGCTGAAGCCCCTAGACGATAGTAGAGATGTTTTTCTTTACATTTCCACATTTGAAGGGATGGTTGGTATGGTTCTTGTTTAGGAGTATGATGAGCTCCATGAGAACATTATCTACTACCTTAGTTGAAATATAGTCAGTCTTGAACTTAAATACTCCCACGTAGAGAATTTATCCTTAGTCGTTGTACATCTGATTCAGAAATTACATCACTATATATTACTCAGAAAGACCACAATGGTTGTGGATATCAATCCATTTCAATACGTTGTTACCATGCATATCATAGGGGGGAAATACAATAAGTGGATTGTTATTTGGAAATAATTTTATCTTGATTTTTGCTCCACGAAATCCACGAAATCGTTAGTTTTTGCAGAACTGATGTCAAAATTCCCTAGGCTGCATGAGGATATTTTTCATGATGATTCATTCATGGATGAACATATCTTCCTTATTGCATATTCATACCCCTGATATGGAGATATTTTAATCTACCTTCAAAACCTGAAGCTCCCCCAACATATGTCAAGAGAAGACTGACAACAGATATGCCACCAGGCCAAGAACTACCTTATTATTGACGACACTTTGTATCATCGAGGGTAAGACAATATTTTGCATCATTGTTTGACACACTAGGAGGCTAAGGCCATTATTAATGACTCTCAAAGTGAGGCATGTGGTGGTCATTTATTTGGGCTTGAGACAACCCAAAAGATATTTTGAGACGATTATTTTTAGCTGTCAATTTTTAAAGACTGCATTGAAGTGGTCAAGAAGTGTCACCCTTACCAAATGTTCACTTGAAAATTGCACTCTCACCTATCTCCTCTTCACCAAGTCATTACCGTTGTTCCCTTCACTAAGTGGGGGGTGGATTTCATGGAAGGCAACCCATCCTTAGCTGGGGGGAACCATCATCTTATCATGGCCATGGACTATTTTACTAAATGGGATGAGGCCATGCAGACCATTAAATATGATGGTAAGAATGAAACATTTTTCGTATTCAATCAAATTATAGCCTGGTTCAAAATCCAAAAAAATATTTTTATTGATCATGGCAATCACTTACAACATGAGATGATGATAGTTGGCATCAAAACTGGGGTTTACACACGATAATTCTTCCCCTTATTATCCCCAAGAAAATGGACAGCTAGAGGCCATGAATAAATCTCTAAAGACCATTTTGAAAAAAGTTGTCATGAAAATTAAATCTAACTAGCATGTGATGCTTTACCCTGCACTTCGGGCATACCAATTCATGGTAAATACTTCCAAAAATTTCTCACCATTTCAATTAGTAAACGACATGGAGTCGATTCTTCCTATTGAATAAAAATCCCTTCCCTTAAGTTGGAAATTGAGATCCTACCTAACACGATCGATCTTGAAGAACACATTGTACACCTAGAGAACCTTGATGAGAAACACGCCTCTACAACCATTGAAATGAATAAATGACATGTTAGGGTCTAATATGATAAGTTTGTCTATCCCCGAAAGTGCATTGAGGGTGACTTGGTCCATCTTTATGATCGAACTAAGGAACCGCTGGGGGAAGGAAAGTTCAACCCCATGTGGAATGGTCTTTATATCGTGCAACATGTCCTAGAGAAAGGAGCCTATGAATTAGAATATTATGAGGGGAATGTGCTGGATGAGCCAAAAAATTGGCTCTAGCTTAAAAGGTATTACACTTGAGCCCTCAAGCTCTGGAGTGACCTTTTTATATTAGTGTATCTTAGTGTATATACTTATTTTTTATTTTGTGTCACTGGATTTCTTATTGAGTTTTCCCTTGGTTGGAAGATGTCAAAAATATATTTGGTATACTTAGGATTCGTGGATGGTGCTAATCATCATAAACAGAACATGGCTTCCACCACTTGGTTTATCTATTCACTTGAGGGACAACTAGTGTCTTCAAGAGGCGTTTGTTTGGAGCCAACAACAAATAATGTGGCTGCGTATAGTGTCGTTATAGAGATATTACACAATGCCATTTCACATGGTGTTCAATCTCTAGAATTTCACATGGACTCCCAGTTAGTTGTATTTCAATTGAACGACAATTATCGAGTGCGAGATCCTACATTACTCTGACATTTCCTACAGGTATGAATTTTAGAACGATATTTTGATTTCCTTACTTATAATAACATCCCTAGAAGTTCTAATCAAGTATCTGATGCATATGTTAATTACATTTTAGATTGGAATTTGTCACATAACTAAGTAAAGAAAACACATATTCATAAATTCATCCATTGTAAAATATACAAGTAATGATGAAGACCAAAATGTTTTTTTATTTCATCCTTTAAAGTCCAAAAAAATGGTTTCATAGAACAAAATTGGGCTCATGCCCTCAAAATACATATATGAATGGTACATCACATAAGCATGGAATATAAGTTTGTGGAGATGGATGCGTGTCATGATAGAACACTGCGACATTTGAAATATGCTGAAAGAGTCTCACCCACACACAGGGTACACCCACCACCTGCCTACCTGGACCATAGTAATCCTATGTGTCAAACGAGACAGATTTCCCTGCACATTCTGGAGAACTCTCTCTGTGTCCCCACCTACCATATCATCTCCACGACCCCCATGCCAATGTCGTGGGTACCCATATGGTTGTCGTGGACCTACATCTACGTAAGAAAATAATTTTTAATACATGATACCATACAAAAATATTTGTGTTTTTGTTTTCATTTATCAAATTGAAAAACACAAAAAAATGAAATACATAAAAATCAATTCAGACTGATCTCTCCAAAGGTGGATCCTGGTGGCAATGGCATGTTACGGTCCCCTCGATAGTCAATCCCTCCACAGTGATTGCACACACTTGACCCCCTAAGTAACCTTTTAAGGGACATGGGTATAATTTTTTCTCTTTCCTACAACTCTTGAATCCTTGGATGAGGACGCCATCATCATGCGCTTACCGAGAGCTTTCCAACGACTAAAAACTTGCCCAAAATTGAACTCTGGATTGAAATTTATAGCCTTCCAATTTTTTTTAGGACATCATTGGCCAATGGTCATCCTCTTTTCCACATGGCCTCACTCCCATCGTACTGTCCAACATGGAACTATCATAACCTGGGTTGCCACATCTGGAAGTGACATGGTCGTTGGTTACAGGGAGTATCCCCTAGTCTTCGCGGATATCAGGCCTTCGATCCTTCAACATTCTTACGTAGGTATAGAAATTCCTGGAGACCTCAAGTCCCAAATTCTCTCACCACTCTAGGATCTATGGTGAAATCCTATCCACCCTTTGATATAATAGTTGGGATCTATCCACACTTACCCATAGCCTAAAGTTGACACAGGGTGGTCCCACCTTAATTCATGCCCCGTAGCATGATGCCACATGGACCTACCTAGTCACACCGCATTACCATGGCGTATGTGGGCCCACCCAATTAGGAATTGACACTTCAATGAGGGATTTTTTGGTGCTTCGACATTTACCATGCCCTTCTATATCCTCAAATCTCCCAGAGCCACGGAGTCCTGAATTTCTAAAGTTCAGGACTGTTGGAGAGAGTCCCACACATGAACTTAGCTTAAGGTTTATCATGGGATTTATTGAATCCTACTAAGTGATTAATCTCTGAACTTCGGGCCAAATCCTAGGTTATGTTCTTCCGCGAACTCCCGAAGTCCCAAAATCCTCGAAGTTCTGCAGACCATCAATCTAAGGTCCTTTGGGATCCTTCTTGACCGTTCGATCGAGGGTAGTGGAAGGATAGAATAAGAGGGAGTAATAACCGACAACAAAAGGTAGCCACTCTCTCATGACCCCTTCAACCGGTATTACTTAGGAAAGATTGAAGGGTGGGAACATTACAATAGTCCCGAACTCCCGCCAATCATTCGATCAAGGGGACATTCCAGTTAGTATCCTCACCATTGAACCCATGAGAGGATAAGGATTAGGATCATGACATTCATCTAGATCATGATCAATGATGAAAGGAAATGATCACGGTCAAAAGTTGGTAGATTTTTAACGATAAGGAAGATACCACGATAACGGGTACGAGACCACTATTTGTTGATCAAATCATCTGGTCACTGTTCCAATAGGTTTCCTTCGAAAAAAAGTGGATGTTGTGAGGTTCCAATACCTCGAATTCTCGAAGCCCGGAGGGCTTATTTCCTTTTTGGGCATAGCTAAGGGTTCCAGGTCCTGGTCATATGGGACTCGACAAGCCCCGAGGGATACACTCTTGAATTGTATTCGATATTTTTTTAAGCACACAGACTTGAGTCTGTGGTCACTCGAAAGAATGGTTTGAATGATACGCCTTTTTCGTACATAGCTCACAGTATATAACAGAGAAGGAAATGTTGAGGAACTGATGAGTTCGAGGCCATCGTGTAGAGTCTTTCTCGAATTTGGCGTTGTGGATTCGATCCCTGGGTCAGTCCATTGGGTAAATTAACACGTATACAAACTCCAACAGAGGCTAAATTGCATTCTTTCCCGATTTTTTTCGAAACCCATTAATCACAGGTCTCTTTTGCTAAATGTGACTAAACATGAAGCAATTGATAGAATATGAGATTTAATGTCTACTTCAAAATTTCCAAAACACTAGGCCATCGGAGTCGTAAACTCTACCATTCAATGAGATAAACAATCATGTCATCATCTAGCTCATAAATTACATATTACAACAAAAAAATTCAGGTAAAATAAAAATCAGTGTCACACTTATCTAAAACTTTGGAATTTAGTTGGCAACTACTAAAAGGGGTTCCTTTTTCCACCCAACCATAGGAACAATTTTTCATTGGAGCATTCCTCAACTATCCACCCCCTAGCTATACTAGAATTCCATGAGAGGGATTCTGCTTGATCTCAGTGACAACAAGAGACAAAGGTTACTCTCCTTTTCCCACAGGATCCTAGCAGTCCAATCTTCTATCCACCAAGTAAGGGAGTTTGTTGTGATTTCTCATTTAATCACTTCCAATCCATTTATCATTTTGATTAGAAAAATAATATCCAAGCACACCTGTAACCAGAACAATTTATTCATAGTTTCCTCCTAAGAACCTGAGAGCCTCACATGCTCTTCTCTTCTCTCTATTGGTCCTTCATACCACTTGTATATCTTCTCTCCCTATGCTTCTCTTCCCTTTGCCAATGATTTTCCTCTCTTTTCTTTCCTTTCCCAACAATATTTCTAGGGCCAGGTCATGTAGTTTCAGATGGTACTCTGCCCATCTCCCTCATTGAATCTTAAGGGAATACTTACCAACTACCAGCTTGACTGGTAGTTAAGTTTTT
>ML796919.1:558722-590745 GCA_009831015.1 Picea engelmannii | reverse complement strand
GTTGTTTCTTACCCTTCCCCTTTTTCCCACAATACTGAGAGGCATAGTGACCAAATTTGTTTCACTTAAAACACTTCATGTGATTCAGATCTTTCTTCCTGTTACCTCTGAAACTTGCACCTCAAATTTTACAAAAGTCCCTTAACCAAGTGCAACCCTAGGGGAACTTAGGAAGGTTGCCCACTGTCACCATATCAACTCTTGCTCTCACTTCAGGTCGGTTCATTTTCAACACAAGGGGGAAATCCTAGAAAAGACCATTTTATGATTTTCTTTAGAGTAAAAGGTATGGTGGATTTTACCAAGACCTGTGCCTATCCAATTGGGCCATGGAATCAAGTGGGTTTGAATATGGTGGAGAAGACGTAATTAAGCCCAAAACAGATTTTTGGATCATGCAAGAATAAGTGAGGGCCCTTAGACAAGATGCATCATCATAACCATGAAATTACAGCCAAGTAATAATGTGCAACTATGAACAAGATTGGGATAACCATAATATGAAATCCTAGATGAAGTAGACAAAGTAGGACAGTCTTCAACCAACAATACATCAGTTTGTCAATTCCGATTTCACAACAAGATCAAGAGTACTGAATAGGTATCACCTAACCTTCCTCCTTAGTTAAGACATCCCACAAACATGGAGTAAAACAGCTCTAACCAGAAAATTACAGCAGCAGAATCCTTTAATAATTCAAGGTTACATCAAGGATTAGGAAAGGTTTAACGAGCCCCACCTTGATCTCTCCTCTTTTGGGACAAAATTGACCTTCTACAATGATTATTTCAGCACCAAACCCATGGCAATTCTTGTGCAAACCATATATCATCCATGAAAAGAATAGAGAGATGGAAAAACCTCACATTGAATCCATCCTTCTTCCAATCCTCCCAAAGATATTCAACTGAGTGCTTAGGGGGAAACTCCTAATCTTCCAACCATGCTATTAGCAAATGATGTTCTCCTTTATTTATACCTTTTAACCCAAACCCTAATGAATAAAATAATAATAAAGAAAGATAGAAACCCTACAAGTAAGGTGCTCCTATTAGAGTAGCTTTTAGGGTTTGATTGTCAAAATTTGACATGTTTCAGCTTCTTCTTTGAGTTAGCTCCTCCAAATATGTGAATGATGCCTTGAACCATGTGTAATGCCTTATAAAGCCTTTTTAACATGCATTAAATCCTCTTTTGAGGAGGACGTACTTCGTTGAGGGGGTAGAATCATGATTTAAGCAAGAAAATGCCATCCTTTTCAACCATTGAGTAGAATGCTCCTCATCAGGAGACCTCCTTTGACCATACAAGTGCTTCTATCGCCACATGGCATTATTCTAAGCAAGGGTGTTCCTCCCTAGGCCTCTTCCCTTGCCACATGCCATGGTTTGGTCCTCCTCCATTGTGGGATGTTTTGCTCCTTTTGGCTTTGAGTGCACAAAAGGGGTCCATGATGTCACTTGTCATCTTCATAAACAAATGCCTTTCCTTTGAGGCTTTGATCATGTCAACAATGCCATGTGGTATCTCCTCATGCAAAGAGGAGGCTCCAAACATGTAGAGAAGCCTTGAACAATGTGTCCTTACCCCCAGATACCTCAAAAGGAGGAATATACCTCCAAACATGTGGAATCTCCTCCCTTAGGGTTATTTCTCACCCCTTCTTGTTCTCAACATGCCCTAGTCACCTCCTTGAAGAGGGCATTCAACCTGTGATGCTCATTAACCCCTTTGCTTACTATATGTGATGTTTTGGAGCTGCATAAGGTAGGGCATTTTCTCCTTGGGTTGTGTCTCACCCTTAACTTTCCCTAAATCACGCCTTGGGAAACTTCCCGATATAGGGAATTCATCTTCTAGGGCTTGCCTCTTGCCCACATCCTCCATCCACGCGGTCCAAGGGCTTGTCTTCAAATTAGGAAGAAGGCTCTCCATCAATAATGCAACAAAAGGTATTGTAGGCCATGCTCCATCCATGTGGTCCAAGGGTTTGTCTTCAAACTAGGAAGAAGGCTCTCCATCAATGATGCAACAAAAGGCATTGTAAGCCATTTAACCATGCCTCAAATACGTCACCTGGTCAAATGGAATCTCATGGTGAAGTGCCTCCAAAAAAGTCTCCATCAAGCCAACTGCACTCCACCATTGTTCTTTCTTGGAAGATGAAAAGTGGTCGGGCAAGAGAGAACAAGGTTGATGACCTCCAAGTCTCTCCCTGCAACTTGTAGCTGCCACTGAACATGAAAGATTCTTCTGTTGTGTCGGTGAGAGAAGAAATCCCTTTAAAATGCAGAATGAGACATGCATTTTCAATCGCAACGTTTCCCATGGTTCAAAGGCACTGAGTCTTCTTGCTTCTTTTGACCCTTTATGGATCCTCTTTTCTTTCTTCCTTCCCTTTCTTTCTTGATGAGAGCTAGGCCTCTTGCTTCCTTGAAATTGGCTGGAACTGTTTCTAATCTTATCTCCTCTTCAACGAAGTTATCCCACTATTTTTCTAAAGTGGGTAACATCTCACGAGCACTAATACATGTTGAAATTGAATAGCAAGGAAGGTCTTCACCATGCATGGCGTCTAAGCATGGAGGAGGACAATGAAACTTAGCTGAGTTGATGGGTTAATCTTTTTCCTAAAGTTGTACTTAGGAAAAAGTACATTAAATGGGTTATATTTTAATGTTGACTTAATGAGTACTTTTTATAAAGTTAAAGTGAGAAATAATTTAAGTTGTGGTCTTTAAATCTTGACCATTGATCTCATAAGGTGTGTAAGGATCAATCTTGGTCCTTCATCCTTTTGAAGATAGGGTTTCTCACTTGCTCATTGAGTAAAAAAAAGGAGATTGACTTGGACAGGGGCGTATTATGTACAAGAGAGGGGCGATTTTTCTGAAGAGAGAAAGAGGAGAATTGCTTGAGGGTTTGGAGAGAGAGTTTGTAGTGAGATAGAGGAGGATTCTTCATTGAGATTGGCACACATCTTCATCATTGCAGAGGTCATTTCCTGCAGATCTGAGAGCCGTCGTACTAGGTGACGCAAAATCCATGCATGCAACCATATAGTTATGCAGAGGCTCATGCAGGGGTGTCTTCTGGCACGATTTGGTTTAGGAAGATTTGCAGAAGGGGCCGTACATTTGTTGAGGAGGTTTTCCTTGATATTTGGTTGGGCCAATTTTATTGTAAGATATCTCTTTATTTTGTTGCTCAATAATAATAAAATCCAAATCTGGTGCACTGGTTTTCCCTTTGGGGTTTTTCCAGGGACAAATTGTCCAAATTGCTTGTGTATATGTGATGTGATTGTTGTTATCTTTTACTGTTAAGTTCCTGGTTATTATTTTCTGTTGTGTATTATTTGTTTGTGGAAGAAAACCTGGTATAGTCAATTAAAGAAAAATTAATTGGTTTAGTGAACTGGGTTTGAAGAAAATTTCACTTTGTATCAGAGCAGGATTGTTAAAGAAGCAGTATCACAGGTAGATTGTGAGGATCTAAGCACAGATCAAAGCAACTGTACAAATTTTGCAGCGCTAGGGTTTCTGCAGCGTAAGGTTTTCTGGGTAAAGGAAAGGCAATGCAAGGGCTTAGACCGTGAGGGTTTGAACAACAACATTTTCAGAGATGGCCATGAATATGAGGGTTGGGGATAGGCTTCAGGGGGCTTAGAATTACCCCACCTGGAAAGAGAGGATGACTATGGTGTCGAGGTCAATGAAGTCCCTGAGCATTGTTATAGCACAAGTTGTAGGTTGGACAAAGCCCGACCCAACCACAAAAGCAAGTGCTAAAACTAGGAAATCCTACACCCAATGTCACTTCGATGTAGGTCTCACACTTCAAGGGTGACTAGGTCACTCTAGGGAGGCGATCCCAGTGACCCTAGGGGGAATGAGATGTAGATGGATGGATGATAAAAGTGGAACCCCTGGAAGTCAAATCTAAGTGGAATGAGAAGTGGAAATAGATGCCTTGTAAGTCAAGTGATTGTTGCCCCAAAGGTGTAGTACTTCTCCGGATGATTGTACCTGCTCGAGACACAAAGAAAGACACCTTGCAATAATATATGTTAGTATGGATAAGCAAGTTAAGCTTGCTGTCCCTAATTTGCAGCAGCAGATAATAGTTTATATCAACAAATAAAACATTCTAAATTAGCATGTAAAAGCATGAGATCAACCAATGATATTATCAATGAAATAGGCAATCAATTATGACTTTGAGGTTGAATAAAGCAAGCTGTTATAACATGTATTTTCTACAGAAAATTGCAGCCTTATGGCTGTAGCATTCAGTGGCATGCAACAACAAAATCAACCACAGAAAAGTGCCAAGAACTAGCCCAAAAAGATGCGCCCTAGTTAGTAGAGTTAGTGAGCAAAATTTAAGAGCTAGTCTAGGGTTAGTTTAGGAGTTAAGAGGGAGTTAGTAGCTAGGGTTATGCAGCCTTAATGGCTGTAGGTTAGAGTTTGTAACAACAATTAAAGTAGTGGGAGAGAGGGGATGCCCTAGTCGGGGAAGAGTCCTCTCAATGTGGCAAACCAACTCCAAGCAAGAGATCTTTCAAAAGACAAAATTTCACGTTTCCCAAAGCAATGATTTTATATCTCCAATGCAAAAGATAAATGACTAGTGCCTTAAAAAATTGGGTTAATGGAGTCAAGTAAATGATCTAGAGCAGTTGCAGTCAACTAGTCATCTAGAAGAAGGGTGAGGCAAAGGCAAAGAGCCTAATTATTGATGGGATAAAGGACCATGTGGTCCCACATCTTCTAGGAAAGACTTCTGCAAAAGACATGTGGAAGGCCCCGAGTGACCTATACCAAAACAAAAATGAAAACAGGATTATGGCTTTGCGCAAGCAATTGCATGGGACCCAGATGGCCAAAGGTGAGGGTGTAATACCTTATCTGACTAGGATAACTCAGATTAGGGATGAGCTTGCAGCAATTGGTGCAACAGTAGATGAATCCGAGCTGGTGCGTATTGCATTGGATGGCTTTATGAAGTCATGGGACATCTTTGTCCGTGGAGTAGTTGCTCGGGAGAAACTCCTTAATTAACTACGACCGTGGGATGATTTTGTGCAGGAGGAGATTAGACTTGGTCAGTCTAGCGGATCTTCATCTTCACCACATATTGTGGATGAAGAAGGCTTGGCTGTTGCAAGCAAAGGCAAGAGAAAGAAGAATAAAGGTGGGAAGAAGAACATTGACTTTTCTAAAGTCAAATGTTTTCAGTGTCACAAGATGGGACACTTTGCCTCACAGTGTCCAGAGAAGAAGAACCAATTGTAGATGGCAACTTTTGCAGCAGTGGATGAGTTTGCCAAAAGCTTCGAGGAGGATTTTTGCTTCATAGCATGTATGTTTAGCGCAACAGTCTCAGACATGTGGTTTGTTGACAACATAGCATCTTGTCATATGACAGAGCGCAAGGAGTTTTTCACTAGGTTACAGAAGGGAGGTGTGAATCTGGTCATAGAGCTTGGAGATGACAGGCGCTACGAGGCACAAGGGGTTGGCACAATCTCGTTTCCGAGGGAGTCGGGTAAACCACTCCAGTTTGCTGACATACTATATGTTTCAGGGTTGACAAAGAACCTCATCTCGGTCTCTACTCTGGAGGATAAAGGGTATGAGGTCACTTTCTGTAAGGGAAGGGTGTTCGTCAAACCAGTAGGGTCAAGCGAGAAGATGGACAGGATGATTGGGGTTTGAGAAGAGAAGGTGTACAAGCTATGGTTTCAACTAGGGAGAGCATTGGTCAGTACAACCACAAACATGGTGATTTGTGGCACATGAGGATGGCACACTTACACTTTGCTGCGCTGGGGCACTTGAGATAGACAATCAATGGATTGCCTAAGTTCATAGCAGAGAGACATGACCCTTGTAAGGGTTGTGCAATGGGAAAATATGCTTGGAGACCATTTCCACCGAGTGAGCACAAGTCCAAAGGAGTATTGGACTTGATACATTCTGACATATGTGGTCTGATGAGCGTGGAGTCAGTGAGTGGCTTCAAATACTTTGTTCTATTCATTGATGACTACTCCAGGAAGACTTGGATATACTTCCCGAAGGCTAAGGATGAAGTCTTCAACAGAATCCAGGAGTTCAGAGCTCTGGTTGAGAACCAGACTGGTAGGAAGATTCAGGTGTTGAGATCTAAAAACGAGGGTGAGTACACCTCCAAGGAGTCTATGGATTATTGCGCAACGACGTGGATCAAGAAGGAACTCATTGTTCCTTACAATCCTCAACAAAATGGAGTGGCCAAGAGAAAGAACAGGACCATAGTCGAAGCAACACGGGCAATGATACCTGATTAGGGTTTGCCACTGTTTTTGTGTGCTAGTCGCACGACAATTTAAATTTAGAATAGGACTCCCCACACAATTTTGGGGAAGTTGACACCTGAGGAGGTATTTATAGATACTAGACCGTATGTGAGTCATTTTCGCATCTGGGGCAACGTGTGTTACTGTCATGTCCCTTCGAGGAAGAGGATGAAGCTGGACCCCACAGTAGACAAGGGGATTTTGGTTGGTTATAGCGAGGCTTCAAAGGCCTACAAGATCTTTGTGCTAGCATGCAAAAAGATCATTGAGTGTAGGGATGTACAATTCGAGAAGGAGCGTGCATTGAGGAGATCGAGAGATTTACCAACACATTTAGAGGATCAGCGGGGACAGGACTTAGGGGTCAAGATTGAGGAGGCACAGAGTCAAAACAAAGGATCACAATAACATGCACAGGGTACAGGACCATGTACAAGTGTTTAGAGAGAGACTATTGGACATGATCAAGAGGAGCTAGATGATGAGGAGGAGTTGCGTGATGCAGTTCCATAGGAGTAGGACACTAGGCCACGGCCTAAGTGGTATAAGTCCAAAGTCAGTGATTCTAGGTCGACAAGGCTTCCAGAGAGAGACTTTAGACGAAGTAAACCACCAGAGAGACTTGGGTACATGGCATTGATGACACAACTCATTGATGCAGATCCTTCCACTTATGAGCAGGCTCCACAGCATGGAGTGTGGCAGGAGACCATGATGGAGGAATATGCCTCCATTATGAAGAATGATGTATGGGAGGTGGTGCCTAGGCTAGAGGATAATAGGGTGGTTCGATCCAAGTGGATCTACAAGGTCAAGCATGTAGTAGATGGAAGCGTGGACAAGTACAAAGCCCGCTTCGTGGCCAAGGGGTTTTCGCAGCGAGAGGGAGTTGACTATGAAAAGACTTTCACCCTGGTGGCTAGGTATTCCTTGATTCGAGCAGTCATATCGTTGGTAGCAGAGAAGGGTTGGCACGTTCACCAGATGGATGTGAAGACCGCTTTCCTCAACGAAGTTGTTGAGGAAGAGGTATATGTTGAGGAGCTAGAGGGATTTGAGGTAGGCAACAAAGAGACGCATGTGTGTAGACTGAGGAGAGCCTTGTATGGGCTCAAGCAGACACTTCGGGCATGGTATTTGAGGATAGACAACTACTTGAGGGAGATGGGTTTCCAGTGGAGCGAGGCTGATCCAAACCTGTATTTTCTTGCTGGTGAGGTGCCTCTCATACTGTTGTTATATGTAGATGACCTATTTTTGATAAAGGATGAGCAGCTAATAGTGGACTGCAAGGCCAACCTTTCAACTAAGTTTGAGATGACAAACCTTGGGTTTATGCATTACTTCCTTGGTCTGGAGGTCTGGTAGCAGAATGGGCGCTTCTTCTCGGGATAGGGGAAGTATACAGTGGAGATCTTGCGTAGGTTCAGGATGACAGATTGTAGGTCCATGTCCACGCCTCTAGTCACGAACTGGAGGAATATTGATGCATCAGATTCAAATACAGTAGACCCCATTGTCTATCGTCAGTTGATTGGATTGTTCATATATCTGGTCAACACTCAACTAGATATCAACTTTGCAGTAAACTCTTTGAGTCAGTTCATGGTGGACCCTCAAAGAGTACATTGTATAGCTGCGAAGCATGTGCTTCGCTACCTCAGAGGTACAATGGAGTATGGGTTTTTATATGTGTAGTGGTGGAGTGAGATTGGCGGGCTTTATAGATGCTGATTGGGAAAGATGTGTAGAGGACAGAAATAGTACTTCGGGTTGTTTTAGCATTGGATCAGGCATCATTTCCTGGTTTAGCAGGAAGCAGAAATCAATGGTGTTAAGCTCTGCTGAGGCAGAGTACATGGATGTCAGCTTGATAGCATGTGAGGCACTATGGCTTAGGAAGCTACTCTTGGGATTGTTCAGGCAGGAGCTAGAAGCTACTATGATTCAATGTGACAATCAGAGTTGCATCAAGCTCTCTGAGAATCCGGTGTTTCATGATTGTAGCAAGCACATTGAGATCAAGTATCACTTCATCCGGGATTTTGTATAGAGAGGAGCTGTGAGGCTTGACTACATACAGACTGGTGAGCAGATAGCAGATATTTTTACTAAGGCATTGAGCAGACAGAAGTTTATGAAGTTCAGAGATCAGATGGGGTTGAGGCAGAATCCCTTTCTCGCTAAGAGGGAGTGCTGAAATTTAATAGCAAGGAAGGTCTTCACCATGCATGGCATCCTAGCATGGTGGAGGACAATGAAAGTTAGCCAAGTTGATGGGTTAATATTTTTCCTAAAGTTGTACTTAGGAAAAAGTACATTAAATGGGTTATATTTTAATGTTTTTTTTTTGTTTGTTAATTTGTGCGGGACCTGTTGGCTACGCGATTAACCTGTGGCTTGAGAAACCGCGACTCAGGGGCGTCTAAGCCGTCAAAATCACCTGGGGATCGCACCCGGCCTGAGCCACACCAACCCTTAACATGGTTGGATTTTTTGTCCCCGCAGGTTTCGAACCGGTGACTTTAACATCACGGAGTGGCTTAACAACACACTCCGTCACCGACTGTCCTACACCTCGGGGACGGGTTATATTTTAATGTTGACTTGATGAGTACTTTTTATAAAGTTAAAGTGAGATATAATTTAAGTTGTGGTCTTTTAATCTTGACCATTGATCTCATAAGGTGTGTAAGGATCAATCTCGGCCCTTCATCCTTTTGGAGATAGGGTTTCTCACTTGCTCACTGAGTAAAAAAAGGAGATCGACTTGGAGAGGGGCGTTACTGCTATAATTATCTCGTCTAGTTATAGATATAACCCAAAAGACTTACTGATGGGTCTTCTAGCTTAATCAAGGGAATGGCTGGCACCTCCTGCACCTTGGAGAATCTCATGAGCTATTGATCTTGATTATGCACAAGAAAGGGGCAATTTTCTGAAGAGAGAAAGAGGAGAATTGCTTGAGGGTTTTCAGAGAGAGTTTGCAGGGAGACACAGGAGGATTCTTCATTGAGATTGGCACACATCTTCAGCATTGCAAAGGTCATTTCCTACAAATCTGAGAGCTGCCGTACTAGGTGGTTCAGAACCCACGCAGGCAGCCGTACAGCTACGCAGAGGCTCACGCAGGGGTGTCTTCTGGCACGATTTGGTTTTGGAGGATTTGCAGAAGGGGCCGTAGATTTGTTGAGGAGGTTTTCCTTGGTATTTGTCTGGGATGATTTTATTGTAAGAGATCTTTATATTTTCCTGCTCAATAATAATAAAATCCAAATCTGCTGCACTGGTTTTCCCTCCGGGGTTTTTCCAGGGACAAATTGTCCAAAATTACTTGTGTACATATGATGTGATTGCTGTTATATTTTACTGTTAAGTTCCTGGTTATTATTTTCTGCTGTGTATTATTTATTTGTGGAAGAAAACCTGGTATAATCAGTTAAAGAAAAATTAATTGATTTAGTGAACTGGGTTTGAAGAAAATTTCACAATACACTGAACAAAGTGATGCCATGATGGACCAAAGCCATTTGGAGTGATCTGAACCAGGCTGCCAGCTCACTCTCCTCAATCTCCTCTCCAATAGTGGTGAGCTGATCTCTCAAATCTTTGATCTTCATCAGATAGCTCGCTACAATATCGGTCTTGCTCATGTCGATACTGATGAACTTTTTCTTCAGAAGAATTGTACAGGACAAGGTGACACTCTAATACAACATGACCAGGACATGAACATCTTCCTCACTGTATTTTTCTTTTGTGATATGATGGATCAAGTGATCTTTCACCAAATCCAAGACAATTTTCTTCACCTTCGCCAATTTCTTAGCATCTTCTACCAAGTGCTTGGGATTAGTGCGAGGTGTGACCTCTGTATCTACAACATACCACAGTTCAACTTCCTTCAAGAGATTCTGCATCCTAGGCTTCCACAGTACAAAGCTGGAAGCACACCCTTACATGTGAGACTCATAGAGAGTGAAACTGGCCATTGTTGCAAACCCCTAAAAGCACACTTGAACAAATATATCAGATTCAAAAGAAATCAGATCTACAAACTATCTTAAGTGCAAATCACCTATCACAGGCCAATAACAGCCTTCCAATCACTGAAAGATCTTGGGCATCTCACCCAACAACCTATCATAGGTCCGGATCTGCTTCACTTGCTGAATCTTGGGCATCATACCTGTTGAACTTGAAACCCTCTGATAACTCCCTCTCGTAGGCAGTAATCCATTCCATACACAGATCTGGAGGATTTCAGTGAACGTGTTCTAATACTATGTTAAAATTTCATACTATGGTAAGCAGATTCTGCACTCAGATAAATCAACCTAAACCTAGGTAGCTTAAAAACTGAAAGCCTTGATCAAAACAATAATCTCCGAGTATGTCAATCTACAAACACATATTACTGGAAATTATGAACAACAAATACATCATGTGGAACAGTCAATATTGCATCTATCTTCTATTACTGAAAGAAGAAAAATTACACTGCTATAGCTCAAAGTTCAAACTTGTCAACCAACATAGTGGTTAGCCCCATGTCTCTTTTATAGAGAAAGAGTCAAAGGGAAGATACAATATGTCTGGTGACTTCTGGTAACATGCATAAAGCGCCTAACATAACTCAGTCAAACCCTAACCCTAGCCTACTCAGCCAATGCACCCCCTTGCATGGTTAGAAGTGCCAGAAATAGTGTTTCCCAAGTGGAGGATAACTGTGGCATGCATTCATTCACACTCTTATGATCTGTGCCCTCGTCAACTCATGCAAGCGCCCTAGAAGTCCTAGGGATATGCATGCTACTCTAATAATAGAGAATGCATGCAGAAACAAGCTCTGAAATAGAAAAGTGAACTGAAGTGCTCAATATGAACAGCAATTTAATTCTGGAAGTGTTCTAAAGTTGGCACATACATGCACTCTCTCCATCTCTTTCCTACATCGCTGCTGTGCGCTCCTTTATTCCACTAGTGCTGCGCCCTCATAAGTACTGCCCTCTCTCTGCTGCTGTGCACAGGAATCAAGAACAATGAAGCTGGACTGTCATCACTGCGGGAGAAAACTGACCGAGCAACAAAAGTAAACATCTAACCATAAACTACCAAATAGAAGTCAATACTCAGGTATAATAATTATCTTATGGCACTTCCCACTTTGTTTAGAGGTTTCTTTTAGAAGACAACTTGTTATTTCAACTTTTGCCAACTTCAATTTCAATTTGAACTCTTTGAGAGGCTGAGAATATAGATATTGTAGCCTCACAATTTATGTGAAATGGTTCATTCAGAGAGATGGAACCACCAGACTCCAAGCAAGATCTTAAAATTTTACTTTAACAGACATAATGTTATACTATACACAGCAAATAGGACCATACATTTTAAAATCTTCCATAAATCACCAAATAGATGTCAGGTACAATAATTATATTATGGTACTTCCACTTTGTTTAGAGGTTTCTTTTAGAAGACAACTCGTCATCTCAACTTTTGCTAACTTCAGTTTCAAAATGAGCTCTTTGAGGAGGCTGAGAACTATAGCTATTGTGATCTCACAGTTCACATGCAATGATTCATTTAGAGAGATAGAACCACCAGACTTCAAGGAAGATCTTAAAATTCTACTTTAGTGGACATAATGTTATACCATACACATCAAGCTTTTTACCATATGTTTTAAAAATCTTCCATAAACCACATAGATGTGAGGTATAATAATTATGTTATGGCACTTCCCACCTTGTTTAGAGTTTTCTTTTAGAAGATGACTTGCTATCTCAACTTTTGCTAACTTCATTTTGAATTTGAACTCTTTGAGAGGCTGAGAACTATAGATAACATAACTGCACAATTTATGTGCAATTATCCATTCATAGAGATCTTAAAATTTTACTTTAACAGACATAATGTGTATTTTTTTAACAGAAACGGATGGTATTTTGTATTGAAAACAGGTTGCAGCTGAGCTGGTTAGCATGGTAATACAAAAAGATGTTGTCTCATAAAACAAAAATCAGCATAACCATCAAGCAGTATGAGTCTGGAAGAGAGTCTATATCATCCTTCACAGAGGATTTCAAAAAGTTTCTACTGATATAAACTCTAAAAAAGACACCTAAAATCTGAGCTGTTCTATGCAGCATAATAAGACCTGATACTAATAAAAGACATGCTTGCTGTGTGCCTCATCTTGACCGGCATTAGTAGGCTGCAATCCCTGATTGCCCAAGTCCATGTCTTCTAGCATTTGATGGACTCTTTCCTATTTGGTGGGTTTGTCAAGATTAGAATTCTTTGACATTCTAAAATTAGAAGCAGCAGATTGAGAGCCCTTATTAAGATTGTAGACTATATTTCTCAGCATTGAACTTTCTGCTTCCAAGACCTGAATTTGCCTTTTTAGTGGAGGAGGGTTTCCATAATCACTACATTTTGAGAAATGCATTGGTGCTCATTTATGTGGACCTTAGTTGTCAGTGTTATGAGAATATGGATGCCCTATTGCTATTAATGAAGTCTTCATGCCTACGCAAAACTGTGTACATTTCATGTATTTCCTTGTGACAATTACCATGGTTCCTAGGGTAATCCATGTTGATGTATTTAGCATCAAACATATACTTCCACATAGGCTCGGTGTTTAGCATGTGGAAGTCGTCCTTGTAACCTCTTAGAAATTTAGGAAATTCACTTTGAGTCAATATTTAAAGTGAATGATCTTTTAGATTAATGTGAGATTAATGAAGTTAAATGCCTAAGTTCGTTGGCATTAGTAACTTAAGTGAGAGTTGATTAAGTCCTAGCCGTTAGATATAAAGTGAACGTGAGATTAAATCTCAGTGGTTGATCACTTTAGAAGATCTAATGTTTTGGATTTAGGGTTAACTCAATGTAATAAAAAACTACCTAGGTGAGAGGATGAGACAGACTGAGTGGACAATGAGGAGATCTCATTGAGTGGGTGAAGAGAGTTCATCCAAGTGGGCTAGGCTATTGCTGCATTGTGTTCATTTGAAGGGCTGTTATCCCAGGATGGGAGCCCTGATTTTATAGCAATAAAATCATCACATATTTGGTTTTCCCGCAAGTGTTTTTCTAGGGGTTATTTACCCATAAATCTTTGTGCAATGTGTTATGGTTTCTGTTTTATGCTTCCGTTAATTATTTTTGTTAAGTAACCTGGTTGTGCTGTTATTCAGAAAATGTGTTTTGGTCGGAATGAATGGTCGGGTGCTAGGTTTATAGGAATTAACAATCCATAACCTAGAGTTTCCACAAGTGCCCAACCAAAGTATACACAACAAAATTCAGTAGGGAGCAATAATAGAGTATACACAACAAAATTCAATAGGGAGCAATAACATAGCACACAAAAAGAAACCCTGATGCTGCCAAGCATAAGGAGGTGCAAGTCCTTTCTAGGTTGGAGGAAGAGACAAGCCCATAGTGTTCTCTAACCGCTAGTTCGAGGTCCATTATGAAGATAACCAAGATTGACCAACACACTCATTCCTTATCCTAAATTGAAAATTGAAAACAACCCCTAGAGAGAAACTATCCGAAATCAAGAAGGTGAGAGACCCAATACCCCTGCTACTAGTGCTATGAAATAGGGAAAAGACCCCATTTCTGTTCGACAACACAAGGATTCCAACAGAGGATGAATACCTTCAATAACCACTCACACAACGATGTTTTGATGTGGTAAAACCCCTACGGGGAAACATCCACGGCCCCAACCAACACGACCATTTGGAGTAGTTTATTAATGCAAAAGAAAAAGATTACAGAGAGATTTTACAAGAGAGTTTCTCACAATCGATCATTGACAAATGATCGTCCATGCTCTTTAAATAGAGATCATGGACCAATTGGTGTTAAGCCACAGATCAATGGCCATTAAGATCGAGGAGAATATGAACCGTTAGATCACTCTATGTCGGGAACATATCGTGACCGTAGGAATTCCTAACTACAAATGCATACTAATGCATACTAAAGAAATACACTAAGAAATACACTTTTACCTAACGACACATTAGACCAAGTAGATCTTAACTAACTCCTAAGTGTCTAAATATCCTAACATCCCCCCTTAAGAACAACTTGGGATAGGATTGAAGGATTTACAATAGTGACACAATAGGAGAAGGAAGGAGGCATTAGAGCCTATCCCCCCTTGATGACAACTTTCTGAACTCCTAACATAGATCGAAATTTGGAAAACTTCACTTCTGTAAGAGACTTTGTGAAAATGTTCGCAACTTGATCTTCTGTAGGGCAAAAGAGCACTTCAATAACTTGATCATGAATGGGCTTCCTGATGAAGTGCATGTGTAGCTCGATGTGTTTGCTGCGCTGATGTTGAACTGGGTCTTTGGCGAGTTTGATGGCACTTTGATTGTTGCACCAAACGCTGGTTGGATACTGCTGTTGGAATCCAAACTCTGAAAGAATCTGTCGAAGCCATAAGATTTCCTGACTTGCATTTACGGCTGCTCGGTACTTTGCTTTTGCTGAAGAAAGTGCAATAGCCTGTTGTTTCTTACAGGCCCAAGTGACAGGTCCTGAACCAACGCTGAAAACATAACTTGCAGTAGAGTTTCGATCATAGGTTCACCAGCCCAATCTGAATCAGTGAAACCAACCAATAAAGGAGTCCCCCCTGAACTGTAATGTATCTCGAACCGAACTGTACCACAGACACAATGAAGTATCCTTTTAGCTGTTTTCCAATGGCTTTCATGGGGTGTTTGCAAACTTTAACACGCACCGTCGACAGAGTAAATTTAAATGTTTTTTGCGCTGATTCGTGCTACGACTCGTCAAACAATTATGGCATTTATTTGAACTACAACGAGGTGACAGATAGTAGGATCTCGCTTTTACTGCTAAATCTTTCTTTAAGTGTTTTCACTGTTCTGTTCGCAAGGACACCATGGGTTTAAATGACTAAGATAAAAAGTTTTTTCCTTCATTTTTCAGTTCTCATTTCTATTTACATACAGAGCCATTTTACCAGGTTAACCGTTGTTTGTGATTTTCAAATCTGTTCGACAAGTGGTCCAGTTGCAGGGTTCATTCTCATGGCTCCACGAAAAATGCCCAAGTCAGCTGCCAAGAGTTCAGGTCAGGGTTCAGACGTTGTTTCCGATACCTCGCCTCGAAGTATTAATTCTATCAAGACATGGTCATACGTTTCCAACATCCTACAATTCGAGTCGATAAATTGTTCGGATGATTCTAGCGATAACGAGAAGGACCATTTATCAACCAAATACAAAATCGTCGCTCAAGCAGAGATGCACAAAGTAGCAGCGAGGCCCCAGCTCCTTCCCTATTATAATATGATCAGATGGGCGCTAGACCATGTGGATATCTCGACTAGGACTATTATCAGCGAGCAGAAGGTGACAATTGAGACTTTTAGACCAGAACATTTGCAAGCAATGTATCAGCTGCCACCCACACCAAACTTCGCGTACAATGCCAAGTTTCTGGAAGGTTTCAAGGGGAAGGAATGTGAGCAATATGGCAGAAACTTGTCCAATCTGATCAAGGATTGGGTTTCACACCCTGCAAAATTCAGGGCAGATTGTAATGGAATTTATTCAATCTCCTCCTCAGAGCCGCCATTCAGGTATATAGTAATGATGGCCTGTAGGTTGTATGAGAGGGAGGACACCACACACTTTTTCCTCTCGTGGGTGCCTCTGATTCATACAGTCGCTGAAGGTTTTTCTTTCGACTGGGCCAAACTGTTGTCTGACAGTTTGACCAATCGAATTACTGAATATCGAGCACAGAGGGTGAGTAAGAAAGCAACTTCATTCTTTATTTTTGCTTACATCATGGATTCCATCTGCTTCATGACACCCTTCCCACTAATGAACTGGAGCTGGGCTCCATCTAGTACAGAGCCTATCCATGTCTACCACTCAAAGCTTTGGGAGGATAAGGCCAAAGAATTCATCTATGAGATCTTCAACTGGGTAATGGTGCCACTGCATGTCGCCATTTTTGGCCAATCGCCTCCCAGGATATCAGATAGCGTCGCGACCAGCATGAGCAGCGTGGCAGATTGGTATCTAGAGGCAAAATTTTCGTATATCAGGGTTTTCGGCACCTCTGTCCCTCCATATGCCCTTCCGCTATTCCTGCTAGATAAGTTATTGTGCTGTGAGATCGCCAGACAGACTGGTCTCGACGGAATAAGAAAAGAGCTCAAAGGAGTATAAAAAAAGGTATGGTCTCCCTTCCCTATTCGTATTGGTACATATTCCTTGTTATATTTTGGCCACGCCAAAGTCGAGGCTACGACTTTAGAAGAAATGAAGCTGGTGGATATTGAGTTCAAGAAGCACGACCCTAGTAAGGTTGTGAGCAATCACCTGGCAAGTTGAGGCCTGAAGAGGTATGAACACAAGGATCCCCCACATGATGAAATATTCCGGGGCGTGAGGTCCTTCACTGAAGTCCTAAGTCGGATTCAAGCCTTGCCACCCGGAGACATGGTCGAATTTTTGAAATTCCAGGAGCACCGACGGAGTTCTCCCCCAGATTTTACAGGGTGAAGCCCCAGAGCTTTCAGTTACAAAGTAGACAGGAGCCAAAGGTGCAAAGGACTCGAGTCCTAGCAGGGAGAAGGACCAAGGGAAAACTAGGGGGGCTGGAACCTTAGAGCAAGGAGCCGAAGTCCCCCAGAAGCAAGAAGGAAACCCCAAAAAGGGCATGCCAGGAAAGCAGACCCAAGGCCAAGTGGAGATACCTTCGCAGGGATCGGGTGACTCACTTTCACTCACGTCAAACAGGCTGGTTACAGAGGTCACCCCGAAACAAACATCCAAGGAAATCGACAGTCCGATTGCTATCGTCACACCCTTGTAATTCACAAAGGGGAATCCTGACGCAACATGGATTTTCAATGAAGAACTGACTCCTATTTCTGTAGAGGAGCTGCCTCCTAACGAATTTTTCTTTGACAAAAAAAGAAAGGCCGTGGTGAGGCAAGGATTATATCAAAAAGAGGGCGTAATGGCTAAAAAATTTAAAGTCATGACAGATGGGAAGGCCGCGAAAGAGGGAGAATTTGTAGAGGAGATTGTTGGGACACTAGGGGCTTATGCTATAGACAATTAGTACTCAGTTGGGACTTTGATGACCCAGTTGAAACGAAAGAACCTCCTGATCAGTAAATTGGAGGCTAGGGTGGCTACTGTCGAAGCGAATGTTAGGGACGAGGTGAGGAGGAGCCTTAAGGAAGCCCGAACAACCAACCTGCGTGAAATCGAGAAGCTCAGGTCCGACCTCGAGCAGGTGCGTCAGTTGGTGCAAACTAGCCAAACACAGCTAAGCCAGCAGGGGCAACAGATTATAGAGTTGCAGTCGAAATTGGAGGTGGCCGAGAACCAGGTTGTAGACATAAAGGTGTTTAGATCGCAGGCCGCTGAAATCTGACATAAGGTACTTACGACTCAACAAAACCTGCTGGTAAAGGTAGGAACCATTCAAAACCATTTCCGGATGATAGATCAAATATTAGAAAATATTTCTTTGAGAGAAGGAGAAGCCGAGGCAACACGGGTCGCTTTCCAAGACACTGTTATAACTACGACAAAGATAGAGACGGTCAATAGCTCAAAATTATCCATCACAGAACAAACCAGAGGTAATATCCTGCTGAAGGTTTGGGAGTAGAACATATCAGAAAGCAAGGGGAGAGCTAACGAAGTAAAGAAGTTTTGTGAGGAAACGTTCTCTTTGATAAGTAAAAGTTTGCTAGACCTTGATAAGGAAAGCAGTGCTAGGACACTGGGCAAAATCAATATAGCTAAACATCTGTTGGACATCAAAGAAAACATGGAGAAGCAACAAGTGGAGATATCCAAGATTAGCTAGGTCGATATGGCCCAAGCAGACAAATGGCTAGTACAACCAAGTTTACAATTATGCTCCATCATCACAGAGGACCGACAAGTGGGAAAAAGTTTGCCACAACTGGCGAAGAGTTGTTACACTTTTGAAGCGAGCGACTAAGCAGAGCCTTCCAGGTTGATAGCCCAATTGGTGGAGAGGTGCGTCACTTGCACCGAGCAGGCGGAGGGGCAGGTTTCTGGTGCTAAAAAATGACAGATGTCTCCCTGTTCTATTTTTAGAACCCGAAGAGTAAAGAAAGGAAGGTGCTCTGCCTGCATGGAGGAGGACAAAGACAAAGAAGTGAAACACTTAAATTTCCCATTTTGTAATCGAAAATTTCTGTAACGATTGAAATTCGAACGTTTAGAAGTTTGTATAAATATGCATTTTGAAGTGAGAACAAGGGCTGGATCTTTCTTGACTGATTGTAATAGAGACTTTTTTCCTTTTGAAAGTTAATACAAAGTAATCCGAAGATTCTTGATTCCGTGAAGACCGAGTTATGAGTTTTGTTTTCTTTGTTATCTTATATTAAATTTCATTTCGCATATATATCTCTGATGAATGCTTAGCTGCAATTTAATACAACTTCTACTATGGTGACCAACTATTTAGTCGTCTAATCGTTTGTTGTTTTTCCTCTGTATCGGCTATCAATAGGTACAAGACCTGTGAACTTTTTAGATCTCTATATTTTATGCTTTGTCATATTTCTTCTTGCCTTTTTCTTCTTTTGTTTACAGGGCGAGATTCTCCCTTGATAGGAGCCTCACATTGTCAACTGCTTAATGTTTTCTCACATTTCACCCATGATTCTTTAAAAAGTTAACTCAGTTATGGGAGAAGGCCTTTGGTTTGTGTTCTAACTTTAACATCGGATTCGAAAATTCTCTTTCATACGGTCAAAAAATTTGAAGTAGCATTTTAAACCTTGAACTTTCTTTTCAATTTATGTTCCTCCATGACTGTGCCCGTTGCAAGACAACGCAACATTGAACTCGACCTATCGGATCAAAACAACATCGCTTTAAACCTTTTTGACACCATACTTAAAACTGCCATCACCCGGGTCGAACTCGAACGTTCATGGGCCACAATTGAACGAGATATAAGCATCCAGGAACGTTTGGAAGCGAGACAAAGACAACTTAGAAATCAGCTTTAGCTTCCTTTCTCGAAGGTTGATCTTTCCCCTTTTTATCTTTTACTCACTTTCGGATGCCTAGACCTTGTACTTTCTAGCCTTAAGTACATACTCTGGAACAATAGATACATTGATGCAGATTCCTCCTGGCAGGTCCTGCAAAGATATTAGTATAATATTTTTCTTTTAAAATTATTCAATTTTTATAGTTTTAATAAGTAAATGTTTTTGGTGTGGATCAATATAATAATATGATTTTTTGATCATATAGATTTGGGATCAATGGGACCTGAGGGATTTCCTCTGCATGGAAAATGTTTTCATGATGGCCAACTATGTGGAGATTTTGATCGAGTATTAGATAACGTCCAAAGGAATCTTGAGAAATTGGTACGCCTATTACCAATGATACATATTGAAGATTTGTTGGAGCAGATGCAACGACATGTAGTTGGGGTACCATGAGCATATATGTGGCTCTTTTGGTGTCTAGACAATGTCATGGTGTGCTATGAGAGACATGTTGAGGGACGAGAAGGGCCCTCAAGACCATGATGAAGAGATCATGTAATTTTTTTATAATCGGTTCCTAGAGAAGGACAATCAAGGCTAAAAGACCTTTTTTGTAACATGATCCACTTTTTGTACTTAATGAACTCTGATAATGATATATATACAGATGATGTTTTTGCCTCAATGATAATGTTCTTGTGATTTTATTATATACATGTATAATTTTTTCTTATTTAATGTGAATGATATAAATTCCAATCTAACACGTAGTTAGAAAATGCATCACATAATGAATTGGAATTTCTTAGAACATGAACAAAATTTTCCTTTTAATTGAGACACTACCAACTAAGTGTCCAATCGAACTTCTAAGGAATGAATTTCATGTGCAATGGAATAATGAAGTAGTTCAAAAATAACGCTATACTCAGCCACATTATTAGTAGATGGGCCAGGAAAATCACCTCCAAAAGCAATCAAATGACCTGTGGGTGAAGAAATCACCCAAGCGGTGGAAGCCAGGTTTCGAGTGTGGCAGCTAGCACCATTGGAAAACCCTACGAACACCAAATAATCTCGTGACATCTGCCAACCAAGAAAAATCACCATAAACACCACTAATACAAAAAGACATCTATACTACCACTAAATACAACAATGTACAATAATTACAAGAAGAATGCCTAGGAGTAAATGCTTAAGTGAAATACTTCTTAAGATAGAGCCAATTTTCGAGCTCCGAAAGCACATTCCCTTCGAAATATTCCAACTTGTAGGCTCCTCTCCGCAACGCACATATCACAATGTATGGGCCATGCCACGACATAATGAACTTACCTTCCCCCAAGGCAGCTTTGTCCTTATCACGGACCAACACATGTTCACCTTTAGAGAAGACCCTGTGGTGCAAATATTTGTCATACTGACTCTTAACTCATTTCTTATGTGCCTTGTTTGTGGTGGAAAAATTGCAACGATGCTCATTGAGATGCTTCAATTGGACAAGGCATGCTTCTAACTCAAAAGATTCAGGTAGAATCTCTACGACAATCTTAAGTGAAGGGATTTCAAATTCAATCGGTAAAACTACCTCCAATCCATCACCGAGTTGGAAGGGAGAAAAACCATTAGCAGTCTTAACCGCAGTTTGCTATGCCCACAAAGTTTGGCAGAGCATGATGTGCTAGATATTATTACTCACATTAATCGTATGTTGGAGAATGGTTTTGAGATACTTATTGACAACCTCAACTTGGTTATTCTCCTATAGGTAATATGGAGACGAGTACTCTTTCCTAAAACATAATTTTGATACAAGCTCAGACAACATTTTTTTCTACAAGTGACTGCCATGGTCAGTGATTATCTCTTTCTGAAAATCAAACTAAGTAATGCCCTGATTGAATATGAAAAACGCAACAGTCTCACCATCGCTCAAAAAATTAGGCATGGCCTTTGCCCACTTTGTGAAGTAATCGACAACTACAATGATGTAACAATGCCCCCTAGCTAAATGCATGTGGCATGTCATAAAATCAATGCCCCACTTAGTAAAAGGATCGACAATGATGACTGGAAAAAGAGGAGCAGGATGTGCGTGCATTTTTCTAGTGAAAACTTGACATTGATGACATTTTTTGACCACCTCGACACAATCTTTGAAGATCGAGAGCCAAAAATATTTGACACACAAAAACTTTTGGGTTTTCGCCAACCTAGAGAGATGACCTCCAAATGCTCCATTGTGGGATTCATTAAAAATGAACTTTTCTTCTTCTTGAGTGACACAACGATGTAAAATCGATTCCACACCACGACGATATAAGGTATCACCAATGATGAGATAGTTTTTTTTCTTAGTGAATTTTTAGGAAATGAGACACTTTCACGCTAAACCTAGAACAAGAGAGGAAGAAGTATTTAATCAAGAAATTATATGACACATCAAACACACAATACACATATATTTTACCCTAGAAACCCAAAACGGGAAAACCATCATTCCTTGAGCATTTTGTTCCTTATTGACTTCTTTATTCAGAATAAAAGGTTACATGTCTAACCTTGGTCCTCACCTAATACACAATCAACATCATACCCTCTTTCTTACATAAGAACAACCTTGTAGCCAATTTGGCTTACATCTACATGACTAACAACCACTATGATTATTGATTGATTCATTGATCAACCTTTTCGTCCTTACAACATTGTAAGGTCTCTATCCCCACAGAGCCCTATAAAACACAAGTTAAAAATAGGGAATAGATAAATGTTATCCTGTACAATTTAATCTTCAACATTGAACCATAATTTATTCAGCGGAAATTAAATTTATTAACATCATGAAAATAAATCACGTAACCATCACATAACACAACATATTCAGCACCTTAATGATAACCACCTAACACAGCGTAATCATGAAAATACATACCTCTATCTGATGCTATTTTTCCAATCTTTGTCTGTCCTCGCTGATGCTCTGCTCAAACTTTGCCCAAAACTGAATCATTTCTCCCTGCCAGCTAGGAACAGAGCCTATCTGACTCCCTAGCTCCAGGATTCTGTGAGGATTCTTGGCCCCTGAGCCCAAAACTCTCAGCAACCGATGCACCCCTGTAATAGTCCACCCAAACTCCAAACCAGAAAAATACTCCCAGAAAACACAGTCCCTAATCTCAAATGATGCTTCCTTCCCCCAAATTTCCAAAAAGTCCGTCTCCCGAATGCCTTTGCCCCCTCATATCCCCCTTCCCATCCACCACCTCCTACCTCATTTAATGCTCACCCACCTTATCCCTCCATTCAATACCCTATCCCCCCATTTAATGCTTTATCCCTGCATACGTAAAGTTTTCTAATAATAAATTAAAAGTTATTAAGCTTTTAATTCGTTACCTAAACATTAAATGTGTTAATTAATCAATTAATTAAACAATAATTAATTAATTAATTGATTAATTAATATTATTAATAAATAATCATTATTTAACTAATACACATTAGTACAGTTAATTATTTAATTAACTATACTTGATAAACCTTAAGCAACTATTTAACTAGGGTTGTTACATACACCCACCCTTCCGGAAACTTTGTCCCGAAGTTAAAGTATTTTATGATACAAGGGAAAAGAAACATGGTTCATACATTCCTAACAAATAACCGACATTATTAGTAAGTAAGCCAATAAACTCATACATACTAGTGTACATGTGCAAGAAATGCATGTGTAGCTAGTACATACAAGTCTCGTTCATGCATTAATATCAATAACTATCATCTCTATAGTAATTTCCATATGCATCCAATCCATTCAACAAGACTATTCATTTTATAAAAGAAAATAAACCAATCAAATGTTTGCGAAATCCTTTAATTACAATTATCTAGCTCAACAATGTTATTTAGACAATTGTAGTTTAGTTACATAATTATGAATATTCATATACATATACATTTTCTTTTCATAAGGAAGAACAATAAATTCCACCATAAAACAAATCTCCATACACTCTCAACTATTTCTACTCATCCTTCCTCCCTAACTTACTTCCATCTTCCATTCCTATCCTTTCTCTGCTGGATTATCTTAGAGCGTCAACTATATTGACCTAACTCCAAATAAAACCCGTAAGCGGAAGTGTCACTAACTTGACCAAGCTTCTCTAGCAGACAACTGACAGTCATCATCACACGTCTAAGGGAGCGTGAGCTAACATCGTCCTCCCATGACTTCAGGTTTCGGAGGATACACGGTGGGAAATACTTCCACCCCTCCTAATCATGACTAGGGTCCACACCCTACAATGGAATGTACAGTGGCATCGTGTTGCTGGGATTTTTGTCATCGTCTATTCAGTTTTGGACAGTCTTACCACTTGAAATCCTGCACTTGTCCACATATCATAGCAATGCATCCAAACCAATATAATTTCACATACTAAGATTCAAATCATATTGTTTCTCGGCCAGTGGTCATGACATCCACTTTCATCATCATTATCCCTTGGCTATTTCATAGCCCATAACCTGCAGATTAGTCTGTAACACAAACTCATACATTTCTATGCATTATCATCATGTAATTGCATACAACCATAATTTCAATTCGGTATCCGCGCACCAACAACTATAACATCAAAGTTTTCAAGTTAGAAATAGATCTCATAATATCCCATAATTCAATTAACGACACTTATTCATAAAATTATCATTTACAAAATAGATTGCATCATATCCAACATCATTCTAATAGCATTTAAACCCTCATAGGATTCTCATTCACACAATATATTGCATCATATCCATCATCATCAATAACATTTTAAACATTCATAGAATTCACATTCACATAGTAGATCGCATCATATCCATCATCATCAATAATATTTAAACATTTATAAAGGTTCATACGTCTTAAAAATTCAAGTGTATTATTTAATAGTTTCACTTGTGAATACAAAATAAAGGTGTATAGGCCTCAGGTAATCCTGGCTGTCTAAGTCAAAAGGTGGTGTTACATACATCCAACCTTCGAGAAACATATTCTCGAGGTGGTAAAAAAAGTGAGGGATAATCTCATCATAGTGTCTTGGCATCTTCCCAAGTAGCAGATCCTAGACTATACTTGTCCCACTGTACCTTAACTTGGTCTACCAGACGGTTTCTGAGCTGTCGGACTCTACGGTCCAATATGCGTAACAGTTCTACCATGAGGGTTTCTGCATCCGATACCTGCAATTCCTTCCAATTTAGTTTATGTGATTAATCAACAACATAATGACGTAGAACATATACATGAAAAACATTATGATTTTTATGCAAGTGGGGTGGCAGTATGAGATGATAAACAACGGGTCCAAATTTTTCTTGGATTCTAAACGGTACTATAAATCGAGGTGACAACTTTGTCCCCTCCCCGAACCGTATGGTACTCTTATTAGGCCTGATACGAATGAAAACTTGGTCTCCCATTTTATAACTTTGGTCGGTCCTGTGTGAATGTGCATAACTTTTCTGCCTATCCTGTGCTTCCTTTAGTCTCTGCTTAATCTGAATCATCTGTTCCTCCATCTCTTGAATCAATTCTGGCCCAACTGTTACTCGGTCTTCCAATCTATCCCAACTCAACGACGTTCTGCATGGCCTTCCATACAGAGCTTCATAGGGTGGCATTCCGATGGAGCTATGAACACTGTTATTGTAGGCAAATTATACCAAAGGTAGGTACTTCTCCCAATGGGTTTGATTATCCATGACATACATCCTAAGCATGTCTTCCATGACTTGATTTACTCTCTCGGTTTGCCCATTTGTTTCAGGATGATAAGCTGTGCTTAAGTTCAACTGGGTCCCCAACGCTGACTGCAAACTTGTCCAAAACCTAGAAGTGAATCTGGAGTCCCTATCTGAAATGATCTTTTTAGGTATCTCGTGAAAACGGATGACCTCACTTACAAACACACGTGCCACATCAGTGACATCGTAAGTGTCTCTAACCGGAATAAAATGAGCACTTCTTGGTTAACTTATAAACTATCACAAGAATGACATTGTGTCTATGAGATGTGAGCGGCAACCCCACAACAAAATCCATAGAGATGACTTCCCACTTGGACATAGGAACATCGTGTGGTTGTAGGAGGCCTGCTGGGTGATGGTGGTCGGCTTTCACTTGTTGACACTCTAGGCATTTGGCGACGAAATGGATTACATTGCGCTTCATGCCTACCTAGAAGAAGAGCTTCCTCATGTCTATGTACATCTTCTTCACACCCAGATGCACACAATAAAGTGCTCTATGGGCTTCCTTCAGTATGATGCTTCGAATATCCCCATCTTTAGGGATGTACTTCCTTCCCTGATATCTCAATAGTCCGTCTGCTTCCAAACTATATCCTTCATACTTTGGATTTAATTGCCTCCCACTCTAGAGGTTTGAAGTAACCTTTAAATACCAACTGTCTCCTTGGAGTTGCGTCAACACACGTTCCCTTAGATTGACCTTTAAGGGTACCAAGGAGAAGACATGTGGTCTCCTACTCAAGGCATCTGCGACCACATTTTCATTTCCCTTGATGTATGAAATACCAAAATCATACTCACTCATAAACTCACTCTATTGCCTTTGCCTAGCATTCAGATCCCTTTGAGTGAAGAGATGTTTTAAACTTTGATGGTCCGTTTTGAGCTCAAAGTTTCGCCCCACAAGATAATGCCTCAAAAGTTTCAGAGCTAGCATTACAGCTGCTAACTCTAAATCATGAGTAGCGTAAAACTCTTCATGTTTCTTCAATTTCCTTGACGCACAATCTATCACTCCTCCATTCTACATTAGCACGACCCCCAACCCTTGCTTCAAGGAATTTGTGCAGACTGTGAAGTCCTTTTCCATATCTGACACTCGTATAATTGGCGCACTAGTTAGTAATCTCTTAAGCTCAATGAATGCACTATCACATTCTTCTGTCCATTCATACCTGACCCCCTTGCATTGCAAAGTGGTGATGGGTTTCACTATTTTAGAGAATCATTCCACAAATCTCCGATAATAACCTGCTAGCCCCATGAAGCTTCTCACCTCATGGGCATTTTTTGGCACTGGCCACTCCATAATGGCCTTTACCTTTTCTGGGTCCACAGAGATTCCTTCACCGGAAATGATATGACCTAAATAGCGGATCTCTTTCTGTAAGAAGAAACACTTCAACAACTTCCCATACAATTTGTTCTCTTTAAGGCAGGACAACACCACTCGTAAGTGTTTCTCATGCTCCCTTTCGTTTTTGGAATAGATGAGGATGTCATCTAGAAAGACTTGTACAAAACGGTCTAAGTACTTCTGGTATACTCCGTTCATGAGGCTCATGAATACTGCTGGCGCATTGGTCAATCCGAAAGGTACTACGACAAACTCGTAATGCCCAAACCGAGTTCGAAAGGCAGTTTTATGAATATCACCTTCCTTAATCCTTAACTAGTGATGCCCTGATCGCAAATAAATCTTTGAGAATACCGCTGCTCCTTTCATTTGATCAAAGAGGTCATCTATTCGCGGCATTGGGTACCTATTTTTCATTGTAGCACGGTTCAAGTCCCTGTAATCTATACACAATCGTAAGGAACCATCCTTCTTCTTTACAAAAATTACTAGTGCACCCAAGGTGAGACACTGGGCCTTATTAGCCCTAAGTCCAGTAACTCTTTCAACTGCATTTGCAACTCACAAAGTTCTGGCGTTGTCATCCGATACGAAATCTTGGAAATTGGTTCTACACCAGGGTTTAGCTCAATAGTAAAATCAACCTCCCTCTCAGGAGGTAACCCTGGTAACTCGTTTGGAAAAACATCCTTAAATTCTGACAATACCGGGTACTGATCCAAGGAGGGTCCCTTCCTTTCATTCACTGCTTCCACTACATATAGTCGACACCCTTGCCTCAAGCATCGCTTAACCTTCATAGTTGAGATAAAGTGTAATGACACCTTTCTCCGTGCACCCCAGATCTCTACTGACCTTCCTTCGTCGTCAACACAGAGCACCCTTTTTGCGAAACAATCTACCAAAGCTTGATGAGCTTCTAACCAATCCATTCCAATGATTAGGTCATACGTCCCGAGAGCAGTGATGTATACCTTCAACCTGGTAGTACACACTCCCAGGTCTACTATACAATTATCAACGCTAGGTCCTACCGCTTATTTTTCCCTCGAAGCCATCTCGACTTGTTTAAAGTCATCGTGCTCGTAGGCTGCCAACCCACTCTTTTCTAGTGCAGATGGTGAAATGAAACTATCTGTAACACCAGAATCAAATAAAATCTTAACATTGATATGATTTAGCGTACCTGATGACTCCACCACTGTGGATTGATGTTCTGCCTGACGATTATTAACCGCTGCGTAAATCTGGTGGCTGCCACTTGCTCTTCCCATCGGGGCCTTTCCTTCTCTATGCACAAATCTTAATTGTAACTCTAGGCAGTCACGCTGATAATGGGGTCCTCCACATCCCCAACATGTAACACGAGATTGAACCTGGGCACTGTTCTATAACTGTCTCTGAAATGAGTTCCTTCCCCTGGAACCCCTGCTCCTACTAGCTGCTCCATGAGATGGTCGTGGACCTGACTGTGTCGTTGGTGATGAACGATATGCTGCACTCACTGCCATTGAAATCCCTGCGGCTACTGTCCTTGGTGCGACTCTATTACCATATGGAGGTGGCCTTGAGCCCCCTCCCTTGGAAAATGTCCTAGGGGCCTTCCCCACGAATCCAGGACGATGCGGAAAGGTCGGTCTCGTATCTCTAGTTAAGTTCATGTGTTTCTCCGCATAACACACATTTTCCACTGCTTTTGCTACTGAAGACGGTTTCCACATCCGCACCATAGCCCTTATCTTAGGGTTTAACCCATAGACAAAGTGTTTTGCCTGTCGTTGGTCATAATCCATATATGAAACATATTTGACCAATTCCATAAACCTAATCTCATATTCTTCTATGGTTCTGTTTCCCTGTACTAGAGCATGAAACACTCCTACCTGTTGTTCCTCATGGTAAGCTGGCAGATATTTCCTTCGGAACCTCTCCTCTAAAAGTTCCCAAGATATGGTGTTCGGGGTAAGATGCAATTGCCTTTCCAGGTTTCTCCACCAATTCAAGTCACTGTCTCTCAACTGAAAAATTGCTATCTCCGCCTTTGAAATGGACGCATAGTCTCTTCATGCAAAACACCTTGTCATGCCTTCCAACCATGCCTCGGCACGTTCACTGGCATGACTCCCGACAAACTCCAGAAGTTTGATCTTTTGCAGTTCTCTAGTGATGTCTTTGGGTGGAGGTCCTCCCCCTAAATCCCTCTACGCTTCTAGATTACCCATTCCATATGGTGGGGGCTCCACTTCGATCCCTGTTGGTTGACGCCCCTTTAAAGTCTCATTTATGGCCTTCAAAGAACGCAGTATGAGAGCTAGTTCAAGCGATGGTGGTGGCGGCACTGGCAGTCCCTGCGACGATACCCCTTTGCCTTGATTTCCTCGAGTCCTAACCATCATGTATAATTTAATCTGCATCAACCAAATTTGTTAGGGTGAGTTCAAGGACATTTCACATTTGCGCATCTTAAACTAGAAAAACAGGGTTAGGCGTAAGTTTTTTTTACTTGTCTGTAAACGGACGTTACTCTCTTTAGGGGAGGTGGCTAGGTTAGGGTTAAAGCATCTAAGATTGATGTCTTCGCCTAAAAAAACTATTGACCCTCTCGCCTGGTAGTTACGTTAGCACTATACCACACTCGCCACAGTGCATTAGATCCCTTATATGGTGCTTTCTATTATACCCCTATTCTACCCTGACTATTTCCCATAACATGCATCAAACTCCCGCTACTCTACAAGGACTTTTAACCTTTATAAATTATAAAGTTACACTATTACATTCATTAATCATAGGGATATATATATATATATATATATATATATATATATATATATAATCATAGGTTTCAAACACATTATTAACATTAAAATTTTATAATGTTAATACGCTGTGCTGCACAATATGCTCCCTTGCGGGCTTAGTGCTTGGCTTTGGCTGGTGGAATGGAATGGAAGGGCTTGGCGCTTGACTCGATGGTTGAGGGCATGGAACTCAGTGCTTGGTTAACTTGGATAATTGGAGATTATACTTCGGGATAGTACTTTATTACTATTGATAATTAATTAATTTATATATGAATTTATTTTGTAAAGACTCATGTGTGGCGCATTGGTGTTTGGTTGTTTCCAAGGCTTGGACTATGGTGAGTGGTCGTGGGTTCAAAACCCATCCTATCCCAATATATATATATATATTTTTATAACTTTATTATTATTATATATTTATTTTTATATAATTAACTTTTTTTTTTTAACAAATTTTATACGATCTAAAAAAAAAAAAACCGTAATTTAAAAGAAATTTTAAAAAGAATTAATTAAAAAAATTAAATAAGAGAATTTTTTAAAAGAATTTAAAAAAAATTAAATAAGAGAATTTTTTAAAAGAATTTTAAAAAAATAAACAATTTTTTTTTTTATCCGAAGTCAGGCATCGTGGGTGCATGAGGTCCACGTGCCCTCTTTCCCAGGGCTCTCATCCTCAACCCTAATTTATTCTTGCCTTTATCTCCTCGAACCCTAGCCTCACTCGACCCTTTTCATTCTCGTTTTTTTTTCAAACGTTCAGTAGAGGTGAAGGATGAGGTCGACCATGGTCGTCCCTCTACTCGGTCGACCTTGGTATCCATGAGTTCCAGGAGTGGAGGGAACATCGAGCACAATGGCGCGTTCCCTCTGCTCCTTCGTCGTGGTTCAATCGCTCGACAACTAGACTTTGATGCTTGATAGCTTTGGCATCGACGGTGTGGTGAGTTGTGTCGCTGGGCCTGTGTATTTTATGCTTGGTGCATTGGCTGTGTGTGTGTTTGGCGCTGGTGCTGGTTATTTTTTTTGCTAAAATTGTGTGTTGTGGGATGCTAACCTGCGTTGTGTTGATTGTAGGTGCTTGGTTGCTAGGTTTTGGGTGCTTATAGGTCGCATTAATGCGTCATGCGCATATGTGCTCCCCTCTCCTCAGTGGCTTGGCGTTTGACCTGGGTGTCGGCTTTGGTGAGTGGTGTTGCAGGTCGCATTGATGCATCGTGCATAACTCAATGCCCCTCTTGGCTCCTTCATTTGGTGACTTGGTGCTTGGGTGTTTTGTCGGGATTTGGTGCTTGATGAGTGGCTCTTGGTCCTGTAGTGTATGGGACTTAGTCCCCTCATCCTCGGTGGCTTAGCTTGGCGCTTGGCACTTGTGCGCTGGGATTTAACCTGATGTTTTGCTCTCGGTCCTGTGTTTGGAGATTAGGGATCAATAGGTGTAGGCCCAATTTTTATTTTATTTTATTTGCCTTCTCTTATTTTACCAAGGAACCCCTCGTGGGATTCTCTCTTCACGACTTGCGTAGCTTGACTCGAGTGCTGGCTTGAATGTTGTGTTGTGCTATGCGTTGGAATGTTGTCTTAGGCTTGGTGGTTGCGCTGAGCTTGTGTTTTTGCGTGACTTGTTTGACGTGTGGGGCACATATAATTCTCCTTGGGCGTCTCCTACGTGTTATGAAAACAATAATTCCTCGTGGGCTCTTCCTTGTTGTCTTATTTGTTGATATTTGGTTCCTGGTGCACAGGGCTTTGAGACATTTGTTGTTGCATGCCTTATGGTGGTATGATATTGCGTGTTAAACAAGATCGGGGCCTGCGGGCTATATTTTTTTTTCTTTTTTTGTACAATGCGCGGGCTACCTTTTTTTTTTCCAGGCTTTTCAACGACACTTACATACACCCTTTTAGGCTGTACAGAACCATCTAATGGTTGCACTGTAGTGCCAGCTCCTTTTCTTGCAGAAAAAAGGCAACCAATTGGATCATTTGAAGGGAGGGCACTGATGCTAACTGATGTCCAGGGCAAATTTGAGCAGGCCAACACACCCAAAATAACTTCTCCTTCATCCAATAAGCCCAAGGCTACAACATATTGGTCTCTTCTAAGAAATCCTTTTGTCCCATCAATGGGGTCCAAAACCCAGTGCCGACCATGCGACCCTCCTTCAGATTTGCCTCTATCTATTGCTGCAAGTACATCTCCTATTGTTAATGGAGAAATATTATAGGCACTATCATTAGAAATGGTTTCATTTACAAGTGTTGTAATGCGTTCCACCATATCTTGTGCATCATTCTTTTGTAAATCTCCTGGATCCTCTTTTGCAACCATGGAAAACACTCCCGATTGTAGTTCTCTCTCAAGCACAAAGCTAACTAAATCCCGAGAACCATAATCCGCAACAGTGACAAGAGAACTGTCCATCTTGTCTTGAGTATCTGTTTGTAGAAGGCTATTCTGCACCGACTGGCATAAATGAGCTGCGAGAGAGGCGGCCTCGACTTTAGAGTGAATGCCCTCGACCTTGTGGTCTCTTGGGTGAAACCTTGTGATATGTTACGATTTGGCTCGGCTCACGAACCGTGGTCGACAGACGGATATTGGGCCTCAGACCCAATAATA
>ML796919.1:525099-555931 GCA_009831015.1 Picea engelmannii | reverse complement strand
TTTGTATAAATGCCTTAAATTAGCTTGCTGGCTGTTTGTAAGAATTGACTGAAACTATTTAACTATAAAAACGCACCCTTACATCCATTTAGGAGTTGGCGTAACTTTTAGATCAGAGTTGGCTACACAGTTCCCAACCAAGTTCTTAGAAATAAATGGAAAAGAATTCAGTCTGCCTACTGCCTGGGCTCAGGTCAAGTTAAGGAGGATCTTAGTAATGTTTACATTGAATGTCCTCTCTCTTCTGTATTTAGTAGATAGCATTAAAGTTGTTAAACTACACCCTATTTAATATGCAATAGACGTAGAGAGAGTTTCAATAAATACCCTTGATTGTTTTACAATATTACAACTGTAACTCTTATTAATTCTCAACATGTGTAGGTGAACTTTTATTAATTCTTAGCTGGTGCAGGTGAAGAGTCATTCTTACAAGTGGCTAGAACCATGGAGAGTATCTCTTTTTCTAATGCACATACCCTCCAATTCTCCTAGGAAGCATGCACACTCTCACGTTCATTCTGGGTAATCTACTTAGGGTTATAGGTCATTTCTGTTTATTTCTATTTGAGTTGATTCAAGGGTTTTAGGCTATAGGATGGGAGTTGTTTCAGGAACTAGTTTGCACAATTATGTGGGTGGTAAGGCCTTAGGTTTCAGTTTTTGAAACCAGTCTCTGATACCATGTGTAAGGTCTCTATCCCCACAGAGCCTTATAAAACACAAGTTAAAAATAGGGAATAGATAAATGTTATCTTGTACAATTTAATCTTCAACATTTAACCATAATTTGTTTAGCAGAAATTAAATTTATTAACAGCATGAAAATAAATCACGTAACCATCACATAACACATCATATTCATCACCTTAATGATAACCACCTAGCACAGCGTAATCATGAAAATACATACCTCTGTCTGATGCTATTTCTCCAATCTCTATCTGTCCTTGCTGCTGCTCTGTCCAAACTCTGCCCAAAACCGAATCCTTCCTCCCTGCCAGCTAGGAACAAAGCCTATCTGACTCCCTAGCCCCAGGATTCCGTGAGGATTCTTGGCCCCTGAGCCCAAAACTCCCAACAACTGATGCACCCCTGTAACAGTCCACCCAAACTCCAAACCAGAAAAATACCCCCAGAAAATACAATCCCTAATCTCAAATGATGCTTCCTTCCCCCAAATTTCCAAAAAGTCATTTTCTTGAATGCCTCTACCCCCTCATATCCCCCTTCCCATCCTCCACCTCCTACCTCATTTAATTCCCACCCACCTTATCCCTCCATTTAATACCTTATCCCTCCATTCAATACCCTATCCCTCCATTTAATGCTTTAGCCCTGCATACGTAAAGTTTTCTAATAATAAATTAAAAGTTATTAAGCCTTTAATTCGTTACCCAAACATTAAATGTGTTAATTAATCAACATATATTAAACAATAAACAAACAAACAAACAAATAAATAAATAATATTATTAATAAATAATCATTATTTAACTAATACACATTAGGACAGTTAATTATTTAATTAAATATACTTGATAAACCTTAAGCAACTATTTAACTAGGGTTGTTACAAACATGCCTTCTTTATAGGCTTTATAGCAAGAAAAACCCTAGAGAAAATGGTGCCCAAAAATGGTTACAGATCCATGCAGATCATTGGCTACAAATCCCGCGAATCTTGGGATTTTGTTACAGTTGACGACCAAGTCGTATTACCTGTCGACTACTAATCGACCTTCATTTGGTTGCCACATGCCCACCTGTCGACCTCTTTTCGGTTGAGCTCTTTGACTTGTTGTTGATGTCTTTACCATGTTGGACCACCTCGACCTTCGACTTAGAATTTACCCAGTCAACTAACCTCGACCTTTGAATTGTTGTTGATCCACCTCAACTTTGTCTTTACCTAGTCGAACCATCTCGACCTTTGAATTTGACTATCATTCGATCCACCTTGAATTTCACTACAAACATTATAACAACCCAACATTCTCCCACTTGTTATGTTCTTTGTTAAAACCAGGATAAATTTGAACTTTTGTTCACATACCCAGGGAAGCAATGCCCATTGCCTCTCTCCACCAAGGGAACTTCACAACACTCACATAATTGGTCAATAAGTCTCTTATGTTTTTCAACGTGTCTGCTTTCCCCAACAACACCTTCTTTCTTTCCACCATGTCTCTCACGATACGGTATTGTACATCAATGTGCTTAGTATTTGAATGATAAGTCGGGTTCTTTTCCATATATATTGCGCTTTGACTGTCACAACTTATCTTCATAGCTCTTTGCTCAAACCCAATTCCTGAACACAGCCTTTGCAACCATATTGCTTCTTTGCTTCCATGAGTGGCTTCCATGTACTCATCTATTTTTGTTGACAAGGATACGACCGCATGTCGCTTACTCATCCATCTCATTGCTCCACCAAACATTTTGAACACATATCCACTAGTCGACCTCCATCGATCCAGATCTCCATCCTATTCGGTTTCGATAAAGCCATGTACGTTTAATTCACTCTTACCTGCAGGTTTTCCTTTGTAGAATATAACATAATATTGTGTGCCACACAAATACATGAATACTCTCTAAAAGTTGTTCAGTACTCCTTCCCATATGTTAACATGTATCTGCTCAACACTCCCACTACATGGGCAATGTTTGGTCGAGTGCAGACCATCGCATACATTGGACTACCCCCAACACTTGCATAGGGAACACGTTCCATGCCCTCTATTTCTTCTTGTGTCTTTGGACATTGTTCAACACTTAGCCTTGCTCCCACAGGAATTGACACCTTCACTGGTTTGTAATCATTCATGTTGAAACGTTTCAAAATTGTTTCAATATATTTCATCTAGTTCAACCAAATATTTATAGCTACTTGATCTCTCTTAATATCCACTCCTAGAATTAACTTTGTTGCACCAAGATCCTTCATGTCGAGCTTGGAGGATAGATGCATCTTGACCTCCTTTATTGCATCCATGTTTTTTCCAATCAACAACATATCGTTGACATACAAAGCTACATATATGAAACTCCCACCTTCTTCTTTGGAATATATGCAGTGATTATCTTTGTTTCTCACAAATCCCAAACTGAGGATGTATGTGTCAAATTTTTTTTTTTTTTTTAAGTAAGAAAGGGGGAGAATCCTTCTATTCAATCCATGAAAAATTGCAAAGTGATACATTGATTTGCTGAAGGGAGAAGACCCCTCAGCGAGAGAACAGGGGATCATTTGAAACTAGCCTATGCTAAAAGAGAGCCCCATAGAGCACGTGGGCAAAGCAAGATGAAACATTACAATATAAGGAGAAAGGACCGGATCATTGTGTTAGCCGGGGAGGATCCTTTCTACCTTTTTTTTTACGAACATCAATCCAACCAGAGGAGCTGGTAGGCTCAACAACTTTTACCACCAAAGCCAGATGGTCTAAGGAAGTGCCATAATCTTGAGCTACTGAATTCAAGGGTGCTTCTTTGTCGCTGTCTGAGTTCTCTGATTCATGAGGTCGCTTCTGAGTTCCTGGGAGCGACGCTGTGATCATGATTGTGTCAATTGTTTCCCCCTTTTCGTGAGATGGGTGCAAGGACTTAACTGCGGGAGTTGGAATCATGACTTCTGAGTCTGTAGGATTTTGTGCCGAGGCTGCAGGCTGGTGTTTTGGGTCAACAGTTGGCTGCTGAGCGAAAGTTGGGGCCTGCGAAGGCATTGAGGAAGGCGTAGAAGTTGGAGCATCTTTGTGATGTTGCTTGTTGTCGGAAGAAGGGCTTGGACGACTTTTGTGAGATTTTGGTCCTTGCCAACCATTGGCTCTTTTCTATGCTCTCGAAGTTGAGGGAGGGATGGGGGAAAGAGGACAAGTTGCCTAGAGGTGCCCTGTTTGCTGACAGGAGCGACATCTGAAGGTGGTGTTCTCATAATCGACCATCTGTATGAAAGGATCTCTGTCCCCCCAGTCTATAATAATCCTGTCTGGAAGCCCTCGACTGAGGTCAATTTCAACGCATATGCGGGGGAAAGTGACGAATCCTTTCGCTATTCTGTCTGTGTCTATCTTGATAAATCTACCCAATGCATTGCCCAGTGTGGGTAAAAAAGATGAAGAATAGAAATGCAGGGGTAGATTGGGTAGTCTTACCCAGACCGGTGTAGTCATGGATGTCATGGTCAGTGGATTGAATTCTGGGAACCATCGCTGCATGGAGAGTCCAGATCTGCCCCAGAATCAAGGACCTTGCTCTAGCACGCGTTGACATTCGACTTCTGTGGAGAAGTTGACGATGAAGAACCCCTTGGAGCAGAAGAACAACTCATGACCCTCCGACCAAGTCTTGTTAACCCATTCCTTTAGTGCAGGGGCCGAGGGCCAAAGTCCGTTGAAGCGACAAATGAGGGCTTTGGCCTGGTAGAGAAAGGCGTAGCCATAGACTTGGGGATCTTCGACTTCTGCTGTTGGAGGTTCTGCGCACTGCTCCACAATGAAGGCAGATCCAAAGGGCTCCTTTACTTTTGAAGCTTCAGCCTTGAACCCCGAAGGAGTGGAAGTTCCTGATTTCACGGCCTGCTTGTAAGAGCTTGGATGAGTGGCTGAAGGCGCTCCTCCACGCAACCGAGAAGTGAGAGAAATGGTTGCATTTTTTAGATTTCCATAGTCCCGTAGCAGAGAGCCATCTCCAAGCTGTCGTCCTTCGAAGATTAGTCGTTGGAATCCAGGCGGAGTACCTATAGCTTGGTGGATTTGGGTTTTGAGTTCAAAAACAGAATCCGAGTCTTGAGCCTGCAAGCAGAGAGAAGATCCGACAATGGTCTTTATAAAAAGGGGGAAGCTTGCCGTAGTCTCAGAGCTAGTCTTTCCGCGATATTCCGAATGAAACCTCGCTATTGCATTCCTCTTAACTAGATTTCTGCACCAGAGCGAAGGCGGAGAATCCCCGAAGAGCCGAAGAACCCTGAGGTCTCTGCTATTTGAATGGCTTCCAATCTTTAGGTCAAGGCAGCGACGACGGCTAGGGTTTAGTACTTGCCGCACCCTCCACCTATTCTTAGCATTGATCTGGTCCCAAATCGCTGGTTCGCTCTCGCCAGAGAATGAGTTGGAGCCGTCCTCCTCAGTTTCCTCTGCGCCGGATGCTAGTTCTGCCCCGGCCTCCTCGGCTTCGTCACAGACCATAACCTCCGCAGAACCAAACTTCAAATGGGCGTGAAGGATGAGAGGGAGCTCTTGGTTGGCCTTACGCTTAGAGTGGTGAGACTTCGCAATTTCTTCGGCCCCAAACACGCGCTTGTAGAAGCTTATGGCGTCCGCAGCATGTGGTGCCTCCACAATCAAATAGGGTTTCAGGGTAGAGAATGTCGACAGCTTGGCCGCCGCGCCATTTCCCTTGCCATTCTCCGCTACAGCCGACACAATCTCCTTAACACAGATACGATGATCGCTCTGAGGCCTTATGAACTTCTTGATGCACTTCTTCACAATCTTCTTGTTCAGCAGAGGAATCACCATTGCTACCCTAAATTTTTAGAATATCAAAGCCTAGGATCAACTCGATATCGTATGTGTCAAAGTTTTCGTACCTCATCCTTGGTGATTTATTTAGACCATAAAGGGATCTTTTCAGTTTACACACCAAATATTTATTTCCATTTACTACAAATCCTTGAGGTTGTTTCATGTAGATTTCCTCTTCCAGGTTCCCATGTAGGAACATTGTCTTCACATGCATATGTTCTATTTCTAGATCAAATGCTACATCCAGAGACATTAGTACTCTAATGGAAGTTAAATTTGCAACAGGGGAAAAAATCTCACCGAAGTCGACTTCTTCGACTTGGGAATATCCTTTCACTACTAGTCAAGCTTTGAATTTCTCGACTTGACCTGTTGCATTCATATTCTTCTTGAATACTCATTTTCTACCGGAAATATTTCTTCCACTACACAACTTGAGTAAGTCCCATATCTCATTCTTGTGGAAGGATTCCATCTCTTCAACCATGGAGTCCTTCCAAATTTTTCCCTCTGTTGAGTCGACTGTCTCCCCGATCGACTTGGGCTCATCGTCGATGTAAGTTAACATGAATGTGGAATGGAATTCAGGTGGACTATATCTTATGACTAGTTTTCTTACTCTTTCTAACATCCTTACCACCAGGTTTGGTTGTTCCACCTCTTCTTCTTGTTCAGTCGAATCATCTGAATCATCTTCTTTGTTCTTCAGTTCAAACTGCACTGTCATAGGATTATTCTCAATCTAAACAATTTCCTCAAGCTCAGACTTACTTCTGAATTCTCCAAAGACCACATCTCGACTATACATTGTTTTCCTTGATGTAGTATCCAAAAGATTATATCCTTTCATTCCTTCTTTGTATCCAATGAAAATACATTTGACTGCCTTCTTGTCTAGCTTGCCCATCTTTTCCTTGGGAACATGCACAAATACATCACATAAAAATATTTTGAGATGTGAGACCAAAGGATTCTTACCCGACCATACCTCATTTGGAGTTATTTAAACTAGCATTGACGAAGGACACATATTCAATAGATATTTTGTAGTGTCGACTACCTCCTCCCAAAAATCTTGTGTGAGCCCAATACCATTGAGCATGTTCCTTTCCTTGTCCATCAATGTTTTGTTCATTCTCTTGGAAACTCCATTTTGTTGTGGGGTATATGGTGTTGTAGTTTGGCGTCCTATGTCACACTTCTTGTAGAACATGTCAAATTCTTTTCCATAGAATTCACGACCATTGTTAGTTCTTAGCACCTTAATCTTCTTATCTGCTTGTTTTTCTACAAGAAATTTAAACTCTTTGAATTTCTCGAAAACCTCTTATTTCTTCCTCAGGAAATATATCCATGTCTTCCTGGAAAAATAATCTATGAAGGAGACATAATATAGGGATCTACCAAGTGAAGGCACTGTAACAGGGCCAAATGCATCACTATGAACCAACTCTAGAATCTAATTTGTCCTTGTTGAACCAAACGAGAACCTCACCCAACTTTGTTTCCCATATATACAATGTTCACAAAAGTCAAGTTCTAAATTACATTCAGGAAATTCTTTGACCATACCTTTGTTATGCATAGCTCGAAGTCCTTTTTCTCCAATGTGTCCCATCCTCTCATGCCATAACATGGTCAGGTCGAATTTATGATGACTTTTCAAGTCAATTTGAATCAACTCGTCCCGAGTCAAGTCGAGTCGACTTCAGGAACAACGATGATGTTGCATCCAGTCAAGTCGACACCCCCTAGAAACTTGTATAGAGTTCCAATCTGAACTCCTTTCATTAATACCATCACATGTCTGACCATATTGCACAAATCCTTCTGAAATAGAGTATGCACATCAAAATCACTCATCTTACTGACAAATATTATGTTTATTGAAAAACCCAAAATTTGTAGCACACCTGGAAGGGTTCTACTCCTTCCATCCTGTAGTGCCATTCAAACTCTTCCCCATCTGACAATTCTGGTTGTCGAGTCGTTCCCCAAGAACACTTATCCTCCTTCATATTGTTCATATTCACATAACCATTCTCTATGTGGTGTCATATGATAAGATGCTCCTGAGTTGATCAACCAAACATGTTGATCTGATTGTGTACTAGTTGATGCCATGTACACATCGCATCCCTTATCTGGAGTCATATTTCTCTCAGTCAACTGCTTCTCATTGTATCCTGTACCAAATTCCATCTCCTTCGACTTGCAGTCCTTTTTTAATGCCCAACTTTACCGCATTTCTATAATATTCTTGTCGACTGAACCAAGGATTTATATCTACCCTTCGACTTAGACTTTCTACTAGAGAATTTTCCTTTATCTTTGTCAATTGGTTAACCCCTCACTTCTAAATCATCTTTGGTCGATCCTTCCATGTTCTTCCTTCTCATTTCTTTTGATAGTAGAGATGTGACCACATCTTCTAGCGCTAATGTGGTTGTACTCCTCCCTATAGCCATGACTAAGCTATCCTAGGAGTCTAGCAAAGAACATGATAGGCTAATACACTTCTCCTCCTCAATGATTTTAACATCCACATAAAATAACTGGCTTATAATGGTATTAAACAGATTTAAATCACCAGTCACTGAACTGCTATCATTCATTCTCATAAGATATAGTTTCTTTTTGAGAAACAACTAATTTACCAGGGATTTTGACTCGTACAAGCTTCCCAACTTATCCCACAATTTCTTGGTCGAATCTTCCCCTGAGACGTTCAACTCTTTTCTCTTCTTTTAAGTTTCACCCATTATTTTCTCGACATACCTGTCAACATGGTACCTGGATAGACTGTTGTCCATTTTTCTCGATCTACAAGGAGATCTTCAATTTTAAGCTTCCAAAGCTCAAAATTCTGGCCATTGAATTTTTCGATCTCTATTCTCGAACTACTCGCCATTCTTGAACACAATCTTTGAATATGTCTACCTTATGACTCTTTCTGTACCTAGGGTTTAGCTCATATCCAAGGTTGTTAAGCCAAGCTCTGATACCACATGTTAGGAAATGAGACACACTTCCATGCTAAACCCAACAGAAGAGAGGAAGAAAGATTTAATCAAGAAAGTAAATGACATAGAAAATACACAATACACAATGATTTTACCCTAGAAACCCAAACCAAGAAAACCAACATTCTTTAAGCATTCTTCTCCTTGTTGTCTTATTCATTCAGAATAAAATATTACATGTTTAACCTTGGTCCACACCTAAGACACAATTGACATCATACCCTCTTGCTTACACAAGAACAACCTTGTATCCAATTTGGCTTACATCTACATGACCAACAACCTCTATGATTATTGATTGAATCATTGATCATCCTTTTTGGCCTTACAACACACCTTCTTTATAGGCTTTACAGTAGGAAAAACCCTAAATAAAATGGTGCCCAAAAATGGTTACAAATCTATGCATATCATTGGCTACAAATCCCATGAATATCAGGATTTTGTTACAGTCGACTACCAAGTCGTATTACCCGTTGAATACCAGTTGGCCTTCATTTGATCTTCAGTCAGTTTCCACAAGCCTGCATGTTGACCTCTTCGACTTGTTGTCGATGTCTTTACCATGTCGAACCACCTTGAACTTTGACTTTGACTTTACTCAGTCAACTAACCTCGACCTTTGACTTGTTGTCAATCCACCTCGACTTCATCTTTACCTGATCGAACCACCTCAACCTCGACTTCGACTGTCATTTGATCCACCTCGACTTTCAATGCAAAGAATATAACAACCCAACATGAATGCATCGTCGATCTTCTCTCAAATAATGAGGGGGAAACTTTAGGATATGGAGATACACAATAATTTCTCCATACCAAGGATTGAAAGAAGATATCGGGAAGATGGATTCGTCTGCAAACGAGTCCTCAAATGGTTCCTCTTTATCTTCTCTCAGAAACTCTGACATCAATTCCACAAAAACAAGTGACTTTTGGACTTCTTTTTATGCAAATTCTAAGTCAAATTCTTGTAGAATCAAAATCCATTTATTGTATTTCCCATTGATGATATGACAAGTCAAGACATACTGGAAAGGATTAACAAGTACAATAATAGTAGTTTTATGAAAGAGGATATAATGTCGGATCCTTTGGACATCATGGACAACTGCCAAAGCTAGATTCTCATCATTCGAGTATCGTAACTCAGCATCAACCAAACCCTGAATCAGGTAATAAATGATGTGCTCGAAGAGTGCATCATCTTCTTGTACTAAAATCATACCTATGGTCGAATCATACGTCGCTAGGTATAACAAGAAGTCACGATTATAGTTGGGTGGACTAAGGAGGGGGGTAGACATTAAATCCTTTTTTAACGCATCGAAATACCTTTATGCATAAGTATCCCATTCAAATGGGACCCCTTGCTTCAACAACCACATGAATCCCTTAGTGATTTCAACATAGTTAGTGATAAAATGATGAAGGAAATTCACTTTTCATTGTAGACTCTGAAGTTGTTGTTTGGTACACAGGGGAGGCAACTAAACTATTTCCTCAACCTTCAAAGGTTCCACAGTGATCCCTTTGTTTGACAAGATAAAACCAAGGAGACACCTTGAAGTGACACAAAAATTACATTTGTGTGGATTAAGTCGGATGCGATAATAACGACATCTCTAAAACACACGGTGGAGGTGATATAGATGATCGACTCTACGACGAGAATGAGCAGCAAGATCATCTAAATATACTTCAAAAATGTGTTTCATGTCATGGAAGGAAAAATTTATGGCCCGCTGGAAAGTCTCCCAAACATTTTTAATACCAAAAGGCATTTTTCGGTATGCAAACGTCCCCCAAGGACAAATAAATGCAATTTATTGTTGTTCCTCGGGTTTAATTTTGATTTGATTATAGCCGGAGAATCCCTCCATAAAGGAGAAGATCTCACATCCCACACATTCATCGATAAATGGTGTCGGGAAGTTGTATTTAGGACAAACTTTATTCAAATCCCTGAAATCCATGCACGCACGGATGGTTCCTTATTTATTGTCAATCATAAAAGGGTTTGAAACCCATTCTGTAAGGGGAACCAGATAGATGAAACCCACTTTGAGGAGTTTCTCTACCTCATCCTTTATGTTTATTACCTTCCTAAGTTTGATTGATCTCAACATTTTTGAAATAGTATTAGTATTTGGATAATTATTTATTTCATGTTCGACAATTCAAGGGTTTATCCCTAGCATCTCTTTGTACAACCAAGAAAAAACATCGTGAAAATCCTTAAATAAGGCAGTGTAATCTCGAATCTCTTCAAGAGAACACTTTGCACTACACATTTTCTATGACATTAGGATAATTTGATATGTTGATAGGATTGTTTCCAAAATATTTTCCATGTTCCCTTTAGCGTAAACATTGTGTTTTACTAAAGGGTTCACGGTCCTATCAACATTGTTGTTCATGTGGACTTTGAACTCTCCTCTTTCGATACGATCTATCTCAAGAAGGAAATAAGATCGGTGATTTAGATCATCCCAGGGCCTCTCCAAACCCATTGTTTCCTCTAGAATCTCCTCATCGGAGGGTAGCACCATCTGGAGACAATATGGAGAATGAGAAGAGTTAACTGCCCAAACGGGCATCGAAAGATTTTCAACTTCCTTCATATGAAGAGGAGTTGGATCTGGGTTTGCAGTTCTTATTTGAATGGCGTCATAAGAAATCTTTGTTGTAGACAAAGGATTCACCATTCCTACATGCCTGATCCCTTCTACTGATTGAGACGGGGATGGTAGAATCCAAGGATCCTCAAAGTACGTCATTCGAAAATGGTGCACTTGGGATATAGGAATTTATGAGCTCGATCTAGTCGGAGTGGAATGAATGTACAATATTAGCATTGGGATATTAAACGTTCCTATCAATGAAGAATACATTCCAACGCCAATAGTTTCGGTCATCGCTTGGGAATTTTCTATCAACGGGACAATAGATCCCAACCATGTAGTTGGATCTGGATCCCAACCATGTAGTTGGATCTGAATGACTGAAAGACGGCTAGTCAATAGTCATTATTTTTCCTTCATGAGAAAAACAAATAACTTAGAAGACCGAAGATATGACAACGATCATTACGTAAGTCCAACTATGACCTAGCAAGAGGTTGTAATCAATTGGTGTGTTGACTACTTCCATTTCAACGTATATAGTTTTTCCTCCCAATTGTATGGGGAAGGAGGACAGTATCCCATGGGACTCAAAGGAACGACCATTGAATGTGATCAGAAGAATAGGGGGCAAAGCGAGCTCTGGAGAGCCAATAAATTTCCAATGATCGTCGAATGTGATGTGCATGGTTGGCATATGGTATGGTACATGTGTTGATCAACATGGTTGACGCATGGTACAGGTTGGTACATAGTATGGTACAAGTACATATCTTGTGATGGTATTTTGGTGACTTTGTCACAAGATTGGTAGAGGCATGTGTTGGTGATGGTGGACATATGGTTGAGAGGTTCCCTTGGTATATGATCCATGTGATAGGATCTAATGATAGTTTGTTCATGGAACCCGCATTTGATCAAGGAATAAATACATGAAGGTCAATATACTTGCAGGTAATACTATCATAGATGGATAGTATGTGTCATGCCATTTCTGGTGATATATGGTATGCCACATAGTTCCTCATGGTGGAGAAGATATGGCTCTGTGAAGTTGGAGGAGCCTCAAGAATATTCTAGAATCCTATAGAAAAACATCAAGAATCTTGACCAGTCAAAGTGGTTGCAAAAAAATTAATTAATTGTTGAAAGATTAATTATTGCAAGGATTAATTAATTATCGAAAAAGATTGATTATTGGAGGGATAATTAATTATTGCATGGATAATTAGTTATTGCAAGCCGTTATCGAAAAAATTTGTTGAAAGTTTAGATTGTTTGTCATTGATCTCAACCCTTGAACAAAGTTACATGTCAAATTAAAGTGGCAGTAAACAGAAGATAATAGGTTGCATGTGAGTTGCATGCTATCATGCATTGCATGTCATTAATAAATTTGTATTTAAAACAAAGAGAAGAGTCAATTTCAAATCACTTCTATGTATTCACTTTTGATAATACAGGTTGGATATCTAAGGCAGTGAGTCGAAGACAGAGAAGTCTAGGTGAAGTAAAGAAGGTTGAAAATCCAAGGGAGGATGAAGTTTTTGATGATGTGTTCTAAGGTATGTTATTTACAAGTCCTCTTACCATTTTCACTATAATTTTTTTTTATAGAATGAATTAGATAGAGAAAATCCTAGGATGTTGAGAAGACATATCAAGGTGCATGTGGTAGAAATTTTAGCTTCTAGTTCGTTGTACTTTTGGAGATACACTATGTGGAAGATAGAGATTTTGGCTAGTCTTGAAACTAGTTTTAAACAGGTGTTTCAGGGAAAACAACCATAACTTATTCATAGAGAATCAAAATTATTTGAGACCAATTGCAATGGAAATATTACAGGCCGTATTTTGTTGTGTGATATTTTTAGAATAAGATATCAAATATTGATCACGTGGCATGTCGTACAAGTTCTCACTATAGAATAGGCCAGAATTCATTAAGGTCTGCCATTTTCTCTATAACTCATTTTAAGGAATGATTCAAGGAATGGAACTTGGATAAATTTCAGAAGACATATTGAAGAAGGTTGGGTATAAGTTTCAAACATTTATTCATTATAGGTACATAGTTATTCTTGTTGAAAATTAAGGTTTTTTACTCATCCAAAACTAGTCCCATGAGACTAAGGTAAAGGTTGATGAAGATGTTATTCTCATGTTGCTGAAGTTGAGGAAGGGTTGCAGGTCTATGATCACATACACCAGGTCATCTCTAAGATCAAAGGTTGATGTGACAGGTTGACAGTGATAGGTTTTGGTGACAGGTTGACAGTGACAGTGATGGTATATCATCTCAATGACAGGGATAGTGATAGGTTGATGTGGTAGTGACAGATTAGTCTACATTTATATTTCAGGGGGGGTGGATAGGGAAAGGAAAGGGGGTTGAATCCTCTTTCTGGTTGGAGCCAAAAAATTAGGGAGTTGGATATTCCTTCAGGTTGTAGCCTCTAAATAGGGGGTTGGAGCCTCCTTCCAGTTGTAACTGGAGAAATAGGAAGTTGGTGCTTCCAATGAATGTACTCTTTGATCAATAAGAAAAACATTCCATGGTTTTTTCCCGCATTGGGTTTCCACATAAAATTCTGGTGTACTATGTTTATGATATGTTTATGGTGTTTATGATAATTTGAATGTTCATAATATTCATTGGAGGTTTTATACTGTGATTAAAAGTACTAATTGTGCTCATACTGATGCACCCTCCCCACTTCTCAGTATTCCAACAATTGGTATCAGACTCAGCCCTTTAGGAAGCAATCTAACCACTGGAAGGAGATCATGGAATATGCTAAGATTGAAGCACCAAGGCTTGATAGTCAGAACTATACCTTTTGGAATAAAATGATGAAAATAGTTTTACATGCACAGGGATGTGATATTTGGTGATCAGTTGAGATAGGGTACACAACTACAAGGAAGTCTCCAAAGACTGCATCCAAGAAATAATTGAAAATGAACAACAAGATAGCAATGGATTTTATCATGAAAGGATTACCTGGTTCAGTAAAAACCAAAGTGAGATAGTGTGCATCAACCAAAGAACTTTGGGACAACCGACAAGATATTTACGTGAGGCAAGGAAAAGAATCATGAAGTAGAATTCAGTCGACAAGAAAGAAAACTTGAAGAAGAAATCATCTCCTTGAAGATCCAACTTGAAGAGGCAAAGATAAAGGAAGAAGTCATGCATAATCAGATGATGAATAAAGAATAAGAGGTTGAGAATCTTGAAGAAGAAGTTGTCATGTTGAGATTAAAAGTTTTCAAGCTTAGTAAAAATGTTGAAGAAGCATTTGCATCATCGACAAAGAAAGTTTTAGAGAAATGTCACAGGTCACCAGAAAGGAAGAATGAAGAAAAGGTTAAGAGTTACACATACGTACTTAAAGGAAGGAATCATAGTCAACAAGAGTCCAAGAGGGAGGATACATTTTCAAGAAGACCATCTACTTTCACACAACAAAGAAGATTCAACTATGATCATGATTAGCCAAGCCATGAATTTAGAAGGACTACATCACAAAGAAGATCATGTACTCCCATGTATCAAAGTTCCTTTTATGGTTACTATTTTTATTGTTCTAACTTTGGACATAAAGTTGTAGACTACAGAGCATATGGAATAAATTTTCAAGCAAGTAGTGCTCATGTGGCTCCTCGCAATATTGAATGTTACAAATGCCACAATTATGGTCACATAGCTCGAAATTGAAAAAGTGTGATAGAGCCATCCATGAAAAAAAAACACTAATAATAGGAATAAGAAGGTTTGGGAAAAAAAAAAGACAAGAAGAGAAGATGAATGAAGAATAGGTCCCAGAGATCACAATATTTGCAATAGTATGAGAATGAATATAAAAGCAAGTGAAAGAAGAACAAGGCTCAAGGATCATATTGTCAGAATCTGCAACAATGCAATATCATAACGCAGAGTAGGTAAAGGAATAATAGGTCCCAAAAATCACACCTTTAGGATACATAGTAGTACAAAATCATGATGAATCCACATACAGAAGGGAAGATGTTAGAATCCAGGGAGAAAGTGTCAGAATTCAGGAAGATTATGGATCCATAGAAGAAGAAGAAGACTACTCCGCATTAGGGCGGATTCCTCCATTGTTCTGAGCCATCCGGCTTGGAGACTCCCAAGTAATATGAATATTGAATAGGGGGAGTCTATGCAACAATTGTTACAGTTCAAAGATCTATCATTTAGACAACATGAAGTGTCTCAGAGTGGTGTTACAGATGTTTGATTCAGAGTGGTTTGATGGCAGAGGTATAGGATGTCCTATGACAGATTGGTTGGTTAAGGAATAGGTTTCATAACACATCTCCATGTATGTATGCATAATATCAACTGACTGACACAAGGAATATTATTGGTACACTTTTTGATGCGAATATTCATTTAGGACCTATTCAGGCAGGAATATATTCATTGAAAATTCATATATTTTGATTTTCAGTTGAGTAGACCAGTGGGCATAGTTGTTTTAGTTTTAGATGCAGGTATGTGATGATCAGTTGCACTGGATTTAGAGAAGTCTTCAGAATAGTGAAGTTATAGATGGGCCGCATGGACAAGGATGGATTTGTAAGACGCTTGGCAGGTTTTGACAAATATATGTCAGTGGATGAGAGATTGGTTTACAGATTGGTTCGGAAAGTAATTCAAAGATTGATTCAGAGATTAAATCAGAGACAGTTGGATGATTTTGATATGAAATATTTAAATTCTTTTATATATGTCAATGATTTACAAGAGGAGGCACCAATGGAAAAAAAAAATCCAAAAGGAAGCAGGTACATGAAGACCTACATTTTATCTACACGACATCTTTCAGAGAAGTCAAAGGGGGAGAGAAGAACAGAGGCATGAAGATAGGGGGAGCATCCCCAAGGAAGATACCTTTTTCCATTCATGTCAAAGGGGGAGATATAGAAACATTGATGAGGAGCGATGGTCACAGGGGGAGCATGAGCATGGTGTTGTCATGTCTAAGTGTTTCCATCAATGTTGGTGTTGTCATCAATGCCAAAGGGGGAGATTGTTGGACATATGGTTTGGAAAATTGGTTGTCATTGATGTCAACCCTTGGAGAGTAATCTTAGATGTTTATGTCAACCCTTGGAGAAGTCTGTAAGTCCTAGATATGTGGACGATATCATTGGACAATTGGTTGTCATGTTAGAGGTCTACCATTGATATTAACACATTGTTAAGGTATACACTTGGTATATGGTAGCACATGGATAGGATACATCTCTTGGTGAGGATGGTACTTGGTTGAGGTACAACATTGGTATTACTTGTTTATCATATCTTGTGGTACGTGGTGTATGATACGATATGTTATATCATTGATAAAATGGTACAGGTTTGGTGCATGGTTGATGCACTTGTTATGGTACAAATCGTGGTACAAGTTGATGTACATGGTTGATGTGCATGGTTGGCCCATGGTATGGTACAAGTGTTGATGTGCATGGTACAGGTTGGTACATGGTATGGTACAACCACATATCTTGTGATGGTATGTTGGTGACTTCAGTACATGCTTGGTAAAGGCATGTGTTGGTGATGATGGACATCTGGTTGAGAGGTGCCCTTGGTTTATCTGAATTTATGCAGGAACGCAACAGAATACACAAATAACCATGAATACAAAGATGTAGTGGAAATATCACTTCATTTCATTAATATCAAAGAATTGAAATTTGTTTACAGAGAGAATGGAAATAAACTAGCTAGGGCGCTAGTAGCTTATCTCTGAGAAGATATGTGGTAGCTACAAGCCTCTAAACTCTGTGATACAATGAGGCTCGAAGGCCTATATATTATTGAGAAACAATGGAAACCCAAAACATCCAAAAACCTAACTCTAGGAGATGAAACGCCAGAATATGGGCCTCGACAGGGTAAATTGGTACATCAATTTCTCGGGGTCGTAACTTTAGCATAATATCTTCGTTTGACGCACATGATACATCGTTAGAAAGATATATCCGAGGACTACGACTATTGACAACAAATATCACGTTTGGAATGAAATCATTTTTGTTGGACGTTTGATGCCCAAAAAACGTCGTTTAGGGGCCTCAAAATGACTTCGAAAGTTCAGGACCCGAAAAACTGCCAAAAATAGTAAATTGTGCTACAATTAAGGAAACTAAAAAACTGAAATAAACAATGGTGGGGGTCTAAGTGGAATAGGTGGGTGGCCACCAATATCCACCTAGATCATTGGTATATGATCCATGTGAGAGGATCCAATGACAGGTTGGTCATGGAACCCGTAGTTTATCGAGGAATAAAGACATGAAAGTCAGTATACTTGTAGGTAAGACTATCGTAGATAGATAGTATGCATCATGCCATTTCTGGTGATATATGGTACACCACGTAGTTCCTCATGGTTGACGAGATATGAATCCATGAATGAGTTATTATCTTATAGATCAAATCCCCTTTTGTGGATTGATCATGTCGGGCTTTGTATATGACCAAATCCCCTTTTTTGGATTGGTCAAACCCTAATTATATCATGCTAATTGAGAAGTCATCCCCTAGACCTAATTAAAGTGGTTTTAGCCACTAAGTGAAGAGGTTGAACCTGCTGAGTGAAGAGACACCACCCTAACACATGCCAACTAGTATAAATAAGAGTGGAAGGTGCCTCATTAACTCACTCACTCAGCTCACTCATCTAGTGCGCAAGTTTCAAGAAAGTTGCAATTTCCAGTTGCCGGAAGAAGGAAGAGAGAGGCACATTGCTCAGTGTTGGATATTCTCTAGTGTTTTGGTTTTTTATCTTTCCATTGTATTGGAAATCTATATTAAGGAAGTTTTTGTTGGGTTTTCTCCCCCATGAGGGTTTCCTAGGATAAATGTTGTGTATATTGTGAATTTGTTTCTCTCAGTGATCTTGCATATGATATTATTGTCTAGTAAATTGAAAATAAACTTAATAGCTGCTCTAAAATTAACATGGTATCAGAGCTAAGCTAAAGAGAGCACCTTTCACTGGATAAGAAAAATCGTCATTTTTGTCATACAAGAAAATTAGGGCTTTTTTGGAGAGGAATTTCATCCCAAAACCACCTAGGGAAGTGCGCCCTAGCCTAGCGAACCTATTGGCAGCTTGAGTGCACCTTTTCTGTGGCCAAAAACTTCGTAAAGTGAAACCCTATTTTTTGGTTGGTACCAGAAAACTAGGAAACCAGAACTAGTACCAAAAGTACCAGTCTAGATTTGTGTAGGCCCAATTTCAAGGGGTAAAATTTGGATTTTCAGAAAATAGATTGCACCGGGCTACTCGCCTCAACCAAGCACACCTCCTGGTAAGTTTAGATTTAATTTTTGAGCATTTTCATTTTTTGGTCATTTTCCAGCTCTAGGTCAAGATGTCTGCAAGCACCAAGCTTGTTGAAAAGTTAGAAGGTGTGGATAACTTCTGTGCCTGGAAGTATAGGATTGCACTCATTCTTGAAGATAATGACCTTGCAATATTCATCAAAGAAAATGTACCAAAACCTGCAGATGCTACAGTTAAAGCAAAGTACCAGAAGGACATGGTTAGGGCCAAAATAATCATTGTAGAATCTATTAAAGATCACTTGATCCCTCAAGTGGAGTCTAAGAATACTCCAAAATAAATGTTTGATTCCCTAACTATATTGTATGAAGGAAGGAAAATTAACCAGAAGATGAAGTTGAGAACTCAACTCAAGAATACAAAGATGAAGAAAGGAGAAACAATTCATGACTATTTCTCTAGGATCTCTCAATTCAAGGAACAAATAGAAGCAATTGGAGATAACCTACATGAATATGAACTCATAATGACGGCTCGTAATGGTCTCACAATACCTTGGGATGAATTCATCCAAACTATTTTTGCCAGAAAGGAGAAATTGCAATTTGATGGTCTTTGGGAAGATTGTGTTCAAGAAGAAACAAGAGTAGCTAACCGAGAAACAATACTATTAAGGGATGAAGACCAATCCCTAGTTTCTCATGATAAAGGAGGAAAGAGAAGGTCTCACTTCAAGAAGGACACCCACCTACATAAGGAATCTCACTCCCCAAATAGATTCATCCATAAAGAATCTCACCCTCCAAGGAGATTCTAGAAGTTTCAGAAAGGTCAAAGAAGAGAAAATGATTTCTCATCTTATCAATGTTATCATTGTGACAAGATGGGAAATATTGCTAAGAATTGTCCAGCTAGAAGAGAAGAATACATGAAGAGAAATAACAAAAGACACCATGCCCATGCAGTTGAATATGATGAGCCACCCACGAAGATGATTAAAGAAAATATTGAAGACTATGTCTTAATCTCTGCCCTCTCAGGATCAATGTCACCTGGTGAGGATACTTGGATCATAGATAGTGGTTCTTCCAAGAACATGACATATCAGAGAGACATTATCTCTAGCCTTACCGAAAATAACTTTCCTCAGAAATTTACACTTGGAGATGATTACCAGTACCCTATCAAAGGAGTGGGAGAGTCCAATTACAAACTTGATTTAGGGACCCAAATGAAGATGAAGGATGTACTATATGTACCAAGTTTGATGAAGATTTTTCTTTCTATCTCAGCTCTAGATAAGAAAGGCTTCAGGGTTGCATTCATATATGGTGAAGTCCTTATGTGGCCTAAAGGAAAAACCATAGAAGATGCAATTGTTATTGGAACAGAAGAAGGTGTCTTGTATAAATTAAAAGGTCACTCAGATGCAACCTTGACTCACTCCACCCATAGTCCATGTAAACTTTGGCATAGAATACTAGCTGACATCAACTACAAAGCCTTACCATATGTGAGTAAGGCAGTTACAAGTCTACCAGAATTCAAGGTTGACCATGAAGGTGTGTGCAATGGATGTGCACAAGGAAAGAACATAAAGAAACCTTTCCCGAAGAGCGATGGTAAAGTAGAAGGAGTCTTGGAGCTCATCCACTCAGATGTATGTGGCCCAATGCCATCAACCTCTCTTATAGGGTATGTATACTATGTGTCATTTATTGATGACTATTCTCGCAAGACTTGGGTTTACTTATTGAAATCAAAAGATGAAGTGTTTGGAAAATTCAAGGAATTCAAAGCCTTGATATAGAATCTCTCAGAAAGAAAAATCAAGATACTCAGGTCAGATAATGGAGGAGAATACACCTCAAAATAGTTTGTAAGGTTTTGCAGAAATGTCGGGATTGAGAAGGATCTCACCACTCCCTACAATCCTCAACATAATGGTGTAACAGAAAGAAAGAACAGAGCTATCATGGAAGCAGTGAAGACTATGATCTATGACCAAGATATTCCAATGCACTTATGGGTAGAAGCAGCAAGAACAACAGTGTATGTACAAAACAATTATCCCATAGTGCACTTGGGTTCAAATCCCCTGAAGAAATGTTCTCTGAAAAGAAGCTAGAAGTAAGCCATCTCAAGATATTTAGTTGTCCAGTATTTGTACACATTCTAAAAGAGAATAGAACCAAGTTGGACCCCTCAGGAAAGAAGGGAATATTTGTTGGATACTCTGAGGTATCAAAGGCCTTCATAATTTACATACCAGGTTACCATCATATTGATATTAGTAGAGATGTAACATTTGATGAAGATGAAACACTCAAGAAATCAAGGAGATTCCATCTTGAAGAAGTATATGAAGAAGAACCTGTAGATCCCAGAGTTGCAGAACCAGTGAGGGAAGTCACAGTTTCTCTTGATGATGAGATTCAAGAAGATCATGATATGGTATAATCTCAAGAACCTCCCCAGATGATGATCTCTCACAAGAGAAAGCCATCTTGGGCAAGAGAACTTATTCAAGATGGAGAGAAGTATGGTGCCCACAAAGGAACCATGAGACAAGTTAAGAAACATAATCCATTCTCCAGGTATATGGCTTTGATGTGTGATCTCATAGAGAAGGAGCCTACTTGATTTGAAGAATAAATTCATAAGAAATAATGGGAAGATTCTGTGACAGAAGAATACCAATCTATTATAAAGAATGATGTGTGGGAAATGTTTCCCAGACCGAAGAGCGAAGACGTTGTATATTCCAAATGGTTATACAAGATAAAACATGTTGTTGATGGAAGTATTGAAAAACATAAAGCAAGGTTTGTAGCTCATGGATTTTCTCAAAAGGAAGACATTGATTATGAAGAGATGTTTGCTCATGTAGCCAGATACACTTCCATCAGAACCATCATTGCTCTTGCAACAAATCTGAAGTGGATGCTACACCAGATGGATGTGAAAACAACTTTATTAAATTGTGTCATTGAAGAATAAGTGTATATAGAACAACCTCAAGGGTTTGAAGTTGAAGACAAAAAGACTCATGTTTTCATATTGAAGAAGGCTCTGTATGAATTGAAGCAAGCTCCTAGAGCTTGGTATGGAAGGATTGATAGTTTCCTGACGAGCTTGGGCTTTACCAAGAGTAAAGTTGATTCTAATCTTTACTTCAAGGTTATGAATGATGAGTCGTTTATATTGTTGATGTATGTGGATGAATTATTCTTAACTGGAGAAGAAAATCTCATCACTGATTATAAGAAGAATGTTATTGCAGAATTTGAGATGAAAGACCTAGGTATAATGCACTATTTCTTAGGTCTTGAGGTTTGGCATAGATGAGAGAAGATCTTCCTTAACCAAGGGAAGTATGTAGTTGAAATAATAAAGAGGTTTGATATGTTGGAGTGTAAGTCCATGAACACACCCATGGAAACAAAGTTGAAGCTCCTGGTTGATACTTCATCAGAATTGTTGATGCTACATTGTATAGACAAATCATTGGATTGTTGATGTATCTGACGAACACCAGACCAAATATATTTTTTGATGTGAATACCTTGAGTCAGTATCTGGTAGAGACTAGATGTGTTCACCTTGTTGTTGCAAAACATGTGATGAGATACCTTAAGGGTACGTTGGACTTTGGTCTCTATTATAATGGAGATCATGACTTCAGACTCACTGGTTATACCGATTCAGATTGGGTTGGAAGTATTTCTGACAGAAAGAGAACTTTGGGTGTTGTTTCAGTCTGGGGTCAACCATGACTTCATCGTAGAGTAGGAAGCAATCTAGTATTTCTCTCAGCATGGCAGAAGCGAAATACATTGGTGCATGTTCCACCAGTTGTGAAGCCATATGGCTTCATAAGTTGTTGACATGTCTATTTGATCTGGAGATGGAAGCAACTGTGATTCTATATGATAACTAGAGTTGCATAAAGATGATGGATAATCTTGTGTTCCATGACAAGTCAAAGAACATGGAAATCTGGTATCACTACATTCATGATATGGTGCAGAGGGGAGCTATAAAGATTGAATATGTCGACACAGATGAGCAGGTTGCAGATGTGTTGACCAAGCCTCTGTCTCGTGTAAAGTTTGATCACTTTCGAGACAAGATTGGTATAGTCTGAAAGGACCTCCCTCGAAAGGGGGAGTGATGTTGATGATACTATGGTATCCTAACCAATAGTGGGTAACTCAGTTAGGATTTTATATCCTAGGGGACTGATCATCCCTGGACATATCCCGAAGGTCTAGTAAGGACGGTCTGTCAGAGTACATGTGAATGTATATGCTATCTATGGTCAATAGTGTTAGCTCTGTTGGGATTTTTATAATCCTAGGGAATCTTATGATTCCTGGGTAGATCCCGAAGGTCCGATAAGGATGGTCAGTCAGAATACCACGTGGTAGCTCCATTAGGATTCTATATCCTAGGGAATCTTATGATTCTTGGGAAGATCCCTAGGGACTGTCAGAGTACCACAAAATGTTGTTGATACACCTGCCTCATTTTGTTGCCCCGTGATGATGATGATGATGATGATGTTTCTCCATCCTCATGTTGTTGATGATGATGTTTTTTATGGTGTTTTTGTTATTTCTTTCGTGCTAGCTGATGTTGATGTTTCAGGTTCCAACTCCAAGCTATGAACAATGATGATGATGCTACTCCAACTCCATATTGTGAATGATGATGAGAAAAACTTTCGATGATTTATAGATATGCCAGTCAGTTGTCTAGATGTTGTTGATGTCGTTTCCCTCTCTCTCTCCTGGTGATGTTGTAGAATATCCTTCTTGTTAAGGGGGAGTGTTGAAATATTGTAAATGCAAAGAGGATTATGATTATTATTGATTTATTATATTATAGATCAATCCCATTATGTGTATTTATCATGTCAGGCTTTGTATATGACCAAATCGTGTTTTGTGGATTGGTTAAACCCTAATTATATCATGCTAATTGAGAAGTCGACCCCCATACCTAATTAAAGTGGTTTTAGCCACTAAGTGAAGAGGTTGGCCCTGCCCAATGAAGATACACCACCCTAGTGCCTGCCAACTAGTATAAATAAGAGTGGAAGGAGCCTCATTAGCTTGCTCACTCAACTCACTCATCTAGTGCACAAGTTTGAAGGAAGCTACAGTTGTCAGTTGTCGGAAGAAGGAAGAGATAGGCGCATTGCCCAGTGTTGGATATTCTCTAGTGTTTTGGTTTATTATCTTGGTATTCTAGTGGAAATCCATATTAAGGAAGTCTTTGTTGGGTTTTCTCCCCCATGATGGTTTCCCGGGATAAATGTTGTGTATCTTGTGATTGTGTTTCTCTCAGTGATCATACATATGTTATTATTGTCTAGTAAATTAAAAAGACACTTAATAGATGCTCTAAAATTAACAAGAGGACCCTCAAGAATATTCTAGAAGCCTCTAGAAGGTCATCAAGAAGCTTGACCAGTAAAAGTGGTTGCAAAAAGATTAATTAATTGTTGCAAGGATTAATTAATTATCGAAAAAAGATAAATTATTCTATGGATAATTAATTATTGCATGCCATTATCGAAAAAGATTGTCGAAAGTTTATATTGGTTGTCATTGATTTCAACCCTTGAAAAAAGTTGCATTTCAAAGTAAAGTGGTAGTAAATAGAAGATAACAGGTTGCATGTGAGTTTCATGTGAGTTGCATGGTATCATGAGTTGCGTGGCAGTTGCATGTCATTAAGAAATTTCTCTTTAAAACATAGAGAAGAGTCAATTGAAAATCACTTATGTGTATTCACTTCTAAGAATACAAGTTGGAGATCTGAGGTAGTGATTTGAAGACAGAGAAGTCCAGGTGAAGTAAAGAAGGCCGAAAATCCAAGGGAGGATGAAGTTTTTGATGATGTGTTCTAAGGTATGTTATTTACATGTCATCTTACCATTTTCATTGTAAATTTTTTTCTATAATGATTCATATAGTTAACATCGAAGGATGTTTAGAAGACATATAAAGGTACATGTGGTATAAATTTCATCTTCTGGGTTGTCGTTCTTTTGGATATACACTTTGTGGAAGATAGGGATTTTGACTAATCCTGAAACTAGTTTTAAATGGATTTTTCGGGTAAAACAATCATAACTTATTCATAGAGAACAAAAATGATGTGAGACCAATTGAAATGGAAATATTACATGATGTAGTTTGTTGTGTGATATTTTCATAATAAGATATCAAATATTGAGCATGTGGCATGTCATACAAGTTCTCTCTCTAGAATAGACCAGAATTCATTAAGGTCTGCTATTTTCTCTATAACTCTTTTAAAGAATTATTCAAGGAGAGAAACTTGGAGGAATTTCATAATATATACTGAATAAGGTTGGGTACAAGTTTTAGACCTTTATTCATTATAAGTACAAAGTTATTCTGTTTGAAAGTTGAGGTTTTTAACTAATCCAAAACTAGTCCGGTGAGACTGAGGTAAAGGTTTATGAAGTTGTTATTCTCTTGTTGTTGAAGTTGAGGAAAGTATGTAGGTCTATGATCACATACACCAGGTCAGTGACAGGATCAGAGGTTGTTGTGACAGGTTGACAATGACAGGTTGTGGTGACGAGTTGATAGTGACAGTGATGGTATATTAGTCCAATGACAAGGACAATGAAAGGTTGATGTGGTAGTGACATATTGGTCTACATTTATATTTTAGTATGGTTGGACGGGGCAAGGAAAGGGGGTTGAAGCTTCCTTCCGGTTGGAGCTGTAAAATTAGGGAGTTGGAGCTTCCTTCAGGTTTCAGCCTATAAATAGGGGGTTGGATCCTCCTTCTAGTTGTAGTTGGAGAAATAGGAAGTTGGTTCTTCCAATGAATGTACTCTTTGATCAATAAGAAAATAATTATGTGGTTTTTTCCCGCTTTGGTTTTCCATGTAAAATTATGGTGTACTGTGTTTATGTGATTATGGTGTTGATGATATTTTGAATGCTCATAATACTCATTGGAGGTTTTATATTGTGATTAAAAGTACTAATTGTGCTCATATTGATTCACCCCCCCTCCTCGGTATTCCAACAATAATTAGCTATAATTTTAACGTTTAGAAAAAAATAAATTGCTTTAGGTAGCGTCATTTTTTAATTTAGGTGTTGATTTTAAGGTTTTTATGAAAAACTATATGATTTTTTAGGGCCATGCTTGAAAAAAGTTGTAATTTTGACCCAGTTATAAAAATGGTGCTACCAGTAGCACCAAACTTTTATTTGGGGTTGATTTTAAGGTTTTTCATAGCAACTATTTGATTTTTTAATACCGTGCTTGATAAAAGTTGTAGTTTTGACCCGATTACAAAAACTGGTGCTACTAGTAGCACCACTTTTTGATTTGGGGGTTTATTTTCATGTTTTTTTATGCAAAAATATGGGTTTAAAGGGCTAGAGTTCTCGATTTGAGGTCACAGTTCTCGTTAAGTTGGTAACTATGTTATTTCACCAAATGAAGATCAAATCCAATATGGAGAAGGAAAAGTATGAGTTATAGCGATGATACACAGTCATAGGCTCTAAAAGGATCGATTTTGATGACTAAAACTGAGTGCTTTTGTGTTTTGTTTGAATGCATACCTTCCTGCACCGAGCCAATGGCTTCATGAATAATACTAACATTCAGGAACCCAAACTCTTCAAAAGTGATGACATTGGATAAAACTGGTTTAAGCCTGACTGCAATCACTTTTGCAATGATTTTGTAGAGACAGTTGCATAAGAAAATTGGTCCGAAGTCGTCAAAAGTTATGGGACAATCCATTTTAGGAATAACCACAATAAAAGTTGAGTTAATACTACTCATCATTTTTCTTGACTGATGAACTTTTTCCATTACCCGAAGAAGGTTGTCCCCAATAATATCAAAAAAGTCTTCAAAAGATACAACAGTCTAGTTCTCTAGCCTAAGACTCTTGTCTCTTTTGAAAGAGATTATGACAACAAGTAGTTCAACTCAAGTGACCACACTGCATAGTGATAAATTATCCTCTTCTTCTATTTTTCTTGGAAAGTAAGGGATGGGCTTAATCATAATCATTGGGCACAATTAGACTTTGATGCAATTTGGCATAATGAATAAATTTGGTCCTATAACAATGTAGGGGATATTTATTTGGAAAAACTTGGCTATCAGGCCATGTAGGACTTGGGTGGCACAAAACTTTATGGAAAATTAAGGGTCCCTTTAAAGGTATATTGTTTTTATGGCTTGTTCTTAAAGGATAAGTGTTGACTTGGGATAGTTTGCAACAATGAAATAAATATGGGTTGGGTCTATGTTATATATGTAAAAGGAACGAGGAATCTGTTATCACATAAAGTTGTCATGGGTCATATGTAATTTTTGTTAATACCTAGGTCTACACCTTTGCCCTATCTCTCTCTTTTATGCATACCTTCCTATAAGTTTTCCCTCTTCTGGTTGATAAATTCAGGTCGATCAAGTATGTTGTATGCACAGGGAAAAACTATGAGAAAAATGAAGCATTCAGAGCAATCCATTTCAGGCTTGAAATTCAAGCAAACAGACGGGTTCAATTTTCAGCGGTGGAGATCCCATGTGCAGTTCAGATTAACGGCTCTGGTACATTCGTAGTTTCAAATTCACGCAAGGATTAACAACTAGACAGAAGCCCTGAAGTGTCGAATTCTCGAAGTTCTTAAGTAACGATAGACTACCACGTCGACCGGGAGAAAGTCATTTCGGGAGATATTCATGCCCGCATTCAAAATCTCTTGAAGCCCGAAGCGTCGAAGTAATGAGAGGCTGCCATGTCAACCGAGAGAAAGTTACTTCGAGATATTTCCATCCAAACATCCCGAAGTCCGAAAGAGTCAAAGTCTTGATGTGATGTCAGGCTGACACGTCGCTTCAGGCCCTACCACTCCACGGGTGTTTTTCAATTCAACACACAAAACTTATCTGCCTAGGACGCATAACATTCATTTTAGGCTACCATGCCACTATGGGCCCGTACCACTCTGGGAGTTTTTCATGCTTCACAATCCAAAACTTCGGAAGCCCGAAGTGCCAAAGTACTTAAGACACATGGCACTCATCCATCAATAGTTGTGACAACACAATGACGTCAGGCCACCACGTCAGATTTGGGATATCGTCCTCCAGGAGATATTGTTGCTCAACATTTAAAGCTCTCAAATGCAAAAAAATGGCTCCATCTCTAAGCATGGTTAAAAGGATTTTGGAGTTGGCAGACAGATAAATTTTAACGGGCACACTAAATAGCAAGGTTACCCAGATCGCAGATTGCAACAGATCGATGACCACACTTCATTGCGGGGACAAAACATGCTCGAACGCTAAAATATTAGAGCGGTCCCGCAATCAAAACCACGGTATAGCTAAATAGGTACATGGCAGTTAGTAATGGATTGCGGGGGTCAGAGCAGTGTAGATCCAAACCTCCCTTGGAAACTTCTGCAATCACGTTCTTATATAGGGCTCAATCTGAGAGCAATGCGTGGCAACAAACTAGATCATCCTGATCCCAAGGATAAATCAATTAATGAAAGAAGGAATGGTGGTTGAACAATCGACTACCCCCTTAAATGGAAGCATAGGGGGCCCAAGACCGAAGGGGGTTTTGAGAAATGGAATGACTGTATATTTCATTTTGTAAGTCGGAGGGGCATGTGGCTATAAATTGTATGTTATTGAAGATTCATATGAGTTGTTTCATCAGACTTGTCTTCTATGTTCTCTGTTCTATTCTTCATCTTGTTTGAATGTATTGTTGATTTTAAGGATTATAATTTTCCTTTGATTGATATATTCTCGATGTAGTAGAGGATCTGCTGTAAGCTTGCATATTTATCATTGTTTATTGTTCAGACACATCCAAATTATCTTTGCAGAGAGGATCTCTTCTTAGCGAATATTCGTCTTTATGTTATTCTTTTATTCTTATCTTCATCATTATGCAAATCTTTTTTCTGATAGGGAGATTAAATGCCTTCAATGAGTAGATTGTTTATGACTCCATAGCCCAATGGTCCATCACTAATCTGTAGTGATATCTGTTGCCTTTTCCTTTTTTTAAAGTCTTGTTGATCCTTGATCTCAAAATAAAAATTAAATAAATTTGTGTGTTACCAAGTTTAATCCCATTTGAAGTCTAGGGGTGCATCTTGGAGTGATAACATTAATGGAGCCGCTACCGGGGATGGAAGTGAATATATCTTCCCTGGGAGAACGACAATGAAGGGATCCAATTTTAGATGGCGAACTGCAGCTAGACACATTGTTCTGACTGCTCATATTTCACCATGGCGACTCTATTGTTCGGAAATCTATTGGCGATTCCACTGGTTTGAAATGGAAAAGATTTTAGCTCAGAGGTATGCTTTCTGTGATTTTTAAAAAATAGTTGGTTTCCCTAATCCAGAGCCTAGTAGAGATGAATGGGAAAGTATCTTACCTAAATTTTGAGGAGAAGAGTGGGAGGTACCAGCTGAACTTTTGCTGGATTTTCATGATTTTATTCATCAACTTCATATCGTGCATGAAGATGTTTAGATTAAGATTTTCAGGTATTCATTGGAGGGGATTTCTCGTGATTGGTGTCGATTTCTTCCCATTGCAAGAATCAGCTCTTTGACAGGTTTTCATGCAGCTTTCAATTCGTTTTGTAAAGAGTATTTTTCAGCTGAACATCTTTATGAAAACTGTTGTGATGACTTTTCTTTGCTTCATAAATATTCTGCTAGTCATGAAAACCAGATTGGTGATGAAGCATTTATTGTGGAAGAAAGCATTTTCCATGAAGATTGAGAGGTGTTGAATGATATTCATTACGATAGAAATAACATAGAAACATCTGGCATCATATCGAATGTATCTATTGTTTTAAATATTTATGAAGATCAATGTGTCTCTTTTGACTATTCCGATGTCGAAGAGAAAGTGTATACATCGGTAGATATTTCTCCCGACAATGAAGATGAGATAAATGATAAGTTAGTTAAAAAAAACTAGGGAAGATTCCTCTCTGTTTTTTCCTAGCTTTTTAAAATTGAAGGAAGATTTTGTTTATTGCTCTTATGAAGAAAATGCAGAGGATATTTCTGTCCTTGAAACAAATGTCTTTAGCAGCCCTGCTTATGATGAAGAAGTTGTTTCAAATACTGACCAAGAACAACCAATTTTTTATGAATATCCCAACGAAGATGATGAAGAGCAGATTTTTTTCATAGCTTCTTTGGAACCTCATAGCATGGTTCTTGTATATGATAATTATGAATCTGATCCTTGGGAGAGTCACGGAGGAGAAAAGTAAGAGCTAAATGTGTAGCTTATCTCATGTCCAACACTTACAAATTAGTAGATATCCCCTGGGATTAACAAGCCTGCATCAATACTTTATCCACCCATACACGTTGAGAACATCAAACAACATGTGAGCAATGATGAAATAAAGGAGGTAACGTTTTACTAGTTTAGCATGCCTTATTATAAATTTTATGACCCTGTGGGGTTATATATGGAGTTGAGCTTTCCAAAAGAATTGGAGCCTGCAAAATTAATGATCTTATCATCATTTGTAGGTATTTTCAGTGTTCCAAAACATGTTTTCATTCTGTTGTCATACTTCCCTTACCTTTTATGGATCATTTGTAGTGAAAAGAAGAATTATGTTACCAAACAATTTGGGTGGCTATGGTGGAAGTTTATTTTCACCTGAGCATTGTAAAGGTTAGTTAGAGTAGGGTCTTGTATATAAATAGGCTTGTGTGCCAGATTTTCAGTTTTCTGTTTGCTTTTAGTATTTGAATAAGTGACCCCATAGCCCTAGGATAAGACATTGAAGCTTCTTGTTCTTGGCATCTCACAGGGAGCATGCAATCCCCTGTGGAGCCAATGTAATCACATAAAGTTGGCATGGGTCATATGTGTTGAAATAATGTAACTGCGAAGAGAATTCTTATTATAATTGTTATTTTATTATTAATATTAATCCCCATTGTGGATTAATCATGTCGGTAATTGTATAAGGACCAAATCCCCTTTTGTGGATTGGTCATCGGACAATTATAAAGGGCAGAATAAGAAGTCGGCCCCAACAGTTATTATTGAAGACCCATAATTAATTAGAGGTGGGTTTACTCACCCAGAGTGAGAGGTCGGCCCTGCCAGTGAAACCCCTTCACACGTGCCAGTCTTGTATAAATAAGAGGCTAGCGCCTCACTTCTAACACACAACTCACTTGCTCATTATCTTATGAGGCAAGCTGCAATTACCAGAGAGAGGAGAAGAAGAG
>ML796919.1:510995-523598 GCA_009831015.1 Picea engelmannii | reverse complement strand
TCTCTTGTATTTCAGAAAAGAAGTTTTCTCAGAAAGTAACTCTTGGAGATGATTATCAATATCCCATCAAGGGAATAGGAGAATCAAACTACAAGCTAGATTCATAAAACTCAATAACAATGAAGGACATACTCTATGTACCGAGCCTAAAGAAGAACTTACTCTCCATATTAGCTTTAGACAAGAAAGGCTATAGAGTTGCCTTCATAGATGGATAAGTTCTTATGTGGGCTAAGAGAGAAACCTTAAATGAAGCAATCGTCATCGGAAGTGAAGAAAATGGCTTATATAAGCTGAAGGGTTACCCAGAGACTGCCATGACCCATGCCATAGAAAACTCATGCGAACTTTGGAATAGAAGATTGGCCCACATCAACTACAAGGCGCTGCCATACATATGCAAAGCTGTCACAAGTTTACCATAACTCAAGGTTGATCAGGAAGGCATATGCAATGGATGTGCGCAAGGGAAGAACATCAAGAACCCTTTTCCAAAGAGGGACAACAAAGCAGAAGGAGCATTGGAACTCATCCATTCAGACATGTGTGGCCCAATGCCATCATCCTCCATTAGCGGGTATGTATACTATGTATCTTTTATTGATGACTATTCTCGTAAGACCTGGATATATTTCTTAAAATCTAAAGATGAAGTATTCAGTAAATTCAAGGAATTCAAAGCCTTGATAGAGAATCTTTCTGAAAGAAAGATTAAGATACTCAGGCCAGATAATGGAGGAGAATATACCTTAAAGGAGTTCGTAAACTTCTACAGAGATGTTGGGATCAAGAGGGAATTCACTACTCCCTATAATCCTCAACAAAACGGTGTAGCTGAAAGGAAGAATAGAACAATTATGGAAGCTGTCAAGACCATGATTCACGATCAAGATCTTCCTATGTGCTTATGGTCAGAAGCAACAATGGCAGCTGTTTATGTGCATAACAGATTATCCCATAGTGCACTTGGGTTCAAGACCCCAGAAGAAATGTTCACCAGAAAGAAGCCAGAGGTAAGCCATCTCAAAATATTTGGCTGTCCAATATTTATCCATATACCGAAAGAGAAAAGAAACAAGCTGGAACCCTCTGGAAAGAAGAGAATATTTGTGGGATACTGTGAGGTATCCAAGGCCTTCAGAATCTACATACCTAGTCATCGCCATATTGAGATCAACAAGGACGTGACCTTTGATGAAGAAGAAACACTTAAGAAATCGAGAAGATGCCAGCTTGAAGAAGTATATGAAGAGGAACCTGTAAATCCCAGGACTACAAAATCCGTGAATGAAGTTCCTAGAGCTGCAGAACCTGTAAGGGAAGTCGTAACTTCCCCTGATGAGGAGACTCCTGAAGATCATGATATAAAATAAGTTCAAGAACCTCCTCAAATGACCTTCTCCCATAAAATAAAGCTTGTTTGGGCAAGAGAGCTTATTCAAGATGGAGAGAAGTATGGTGTTCCAGAAGGAACCACGAGACAGGTGAAAAGACCAAATCCATTCTCCAATTACACGGCTTTGATGTGCAATCTACTTGATGAAGAACCCACATGATTTGAAGAGGCCATCCAAAAGAAGGAATGGGAAAATGCCATGACAGAGGAATACCAATCCATAATAAAGAATGATGTATGGGAAATAGTTCCCAGACCAAAAAGTAAGGATGTGGTATCATCAAAATGGCTCTTCAAAATAAAACATGCTGCTGATGGAAGTATTGAGAAATACAAAGCAAGATTTGTCGCTCGTGGCTTTTCCTAGAAGGAAGGTATCGAATATGAAGAGACATTTGCTCTTGTGGCCAGATACACTTTGATCAAAACCATTATAGCTCTTGCTGCCAAGATGAAATGGAAGTTGCACCCGATGGATGTGAAGACAACTTTCCTGAATGGTATTATTGAAGAGGAAGTGTATATAGAGCAACCCCAAGGATTTGAGGTCGAAGACAGGAAGTATGTCTGCTGATTGAAGAAAGCCTTATATGGATTGAAGCAAGCTCCCAGAGCTTGGTATGGCCATATAGACAATTTCTTGACGAGCTTAGGCTTTACAAGGAGTAAAGCAGACTCAAATCTCTACTTCAAAATTATGGATAATGAACCAGTAATATTACTAATGTATGTGGATGACTTATTCTTAACTGGAGAAGAAAAGCTCATCGCTGAATGTAAACAGAGACTTGCCACAGAATTTGAAATGAAAGATCTTGGCATAATGCATTACTTCTTAGGTCTTGAGGTATGGTAGAGTCCAGAAAGAATCTTCCTTAACCAAGGGAAGTACACGGTCAAAATATTAAAGAGATTCGACATGCTAGAATGCAAGTCCATGAATACTCCCATGGAAGGAAAGCTGAAGCTGTTGGTCGATACTTCATCAGATTTGATATATGCCACAGTGTACAGACATATTATTGGATCGCTGATGTACCTGACGAACACCAGACCAAACATCTGTTTTGCAGTGAACACCTTGAGTCAGTTTCTGGTAGAGCCCAGACGTGTTCACTTAGTGGTTGCAAAACATGTGATGAGGTACCTTAAAGGTACAATGGATTATGGTCTCAGCTATGATGGAGATCATGACTTCACATTGAGTGGATATACTGATGCAGATTGGGCAGGAAGCGTTGCAGACAGAAAAAGCACTTCCGGATGTTGTTTCAGTTTGGGATCAGCTATGATCTCATGGAGGAGTAGGAAGCAATCCAGTATTTCTCTCAGTACAACGGAAGCAGTGTACATTGCCGCATGTTCTGCTAGCTGCGAAAGTTGCTGACAGACCTATTTGATTTGAAGATGAGAGCAACCGCGATTCTATGTGACAATCAAAGTTGCATTAAAATGACAGAGAATCCTGTGTTCCACGACAAGTCGAAGTACATAGAGATCCGCTATCATTTCATCCGCGACATGGTACAGAGAGGAGCCTTGAAGCTCCAGTACATTAGCACGGATGAACAAGTTGCTGATGTGTTGACTAAGCCTCTATCTCGTGTAAAGTTTGAACACTTTTGAGATAAGCTTGGTATAGTTCGAAAGGACCCTCCCTGAAAGGGGGAGCATATATATTTATTCCTTGCTTCTGACCTAGTTGTTAGACGCAAAGCAAGATGAGTCATGCTTCTGACCTCGCTGTTAGACGTAAAGCATGACGCCGTGTGATCCTTGCTTCTGACCTTGTTTTTAGACGTAAAGCAAGATGAGTCATGCTTCTGACCTTGCTGTTAGACGTAAAGCATGACGCCGTATGATCCTTGCTTCTGACCTCGCTGTTAGACGTAAAGCAAGATGAGTCATGCTTCTGACCTCGCTGTTAGACATAAAGCATGACGTCATTGATTCCTTGCTTCTGACCTAGTTGTTAGATGTAAATCAAGATGATTCCTTGATTCTGACCTCGTTGTTAGATGTAAAGCGAGATGTTGATGTGTTCCTTGCTTTTGACCTCGTTGTTTGACGTAAAGCAAGATGAGTCATGCTTATGACCTAGTTGTTAGACGTAAAGCATGACGTTGTGATTCCTCGCTTCTAACCTAGTTGTTAGACGTAAAGCGAGATGATGATATTCCTTTCTTCTGACCTAGTTGTTAGACGTAAAACAAGATGTGATTGACACTGAGCTACCAACTTATCAGTTGTGACATTGAGCCAGTGTAGTATTGTGATGTGCCAACCTAGTGTTGTGATGAGGTATCATTTTATTGATACATATTGATGCAGATGATGATGACATTCTTTCGAGAATGATGATGTTGTTGATGAAGAAAAGTTCCGATGACTCGTAAATGTGCTAGCCAATGTTTCAAGATGATATTGAAGATACTGTTCTCCCGATGCCACTGATGATGCAATAATGTAACTGCGAAGAACATTCTTATTATTATTGTTACTTTATTATTAAGATTAATCCCCATTGTGGATTAATCATGTCGGTAATTGTATAAGGACCAAATCCCCTTTTGCGGATTGGTCATCGGACAATTATAAAGGGCAGAATAAGAAGTCAGCCCCAACAATTATTATTGAAGACCCATAATTAATTAAAGGCGGGTTTACTCACCCAGAGTGAGAGGTCGGCCCTGCCAGTGAAACCCCTTCACACATGCCAGTCTTGTATAAATAAGAGGCTAGCGCCTCACTTCTAACACACAACTCACTTGCTCATTATCTTATGAGGCAAGTTGCAATTACTAGATAGAGGAGAAGAAGAGTGGCGCATCTCTTGGGGAGGACTATCTGTATTGGTTTGAGTTATCTCTTGAACATTGTATAAGCTATTTATGATAAGGAAGTTTTTGCTAGGTTTTCTTCCCCTAGAGGGTTTCCCAGGATAAATGCCGCGTCTCTTGTGAATCTGTATTTCTCAGTGATCTTGTTCTTATAATGCTCTTATCTATTGAAATGCAAAGAACTATAATAATGACATAAACATTAACAATATGTAGTCGTTATTAAGACCTTGGTCTACTCCTATACCATGTCTCTCTCTTTTCTGCATACCTTTCTATAAGTTTTTCCTCTTCTGGTTGATAAAGTCAGACCAATCAAGTATGTTGTATGCATGGGGAAAAACTATGAGAAAAATGCAACATTCAGAGCAGTCCATTTCGGGCTTGAGATACAAGCAAACATACAAGTTCAATTTTCAGTGGTGGAGATCCCATGTGTAGTTCATATTAATGGCTCTCGTACATTCAGATTTTCAAATTCGCGCAAGGATCAACAACCAGATAGAAGCCCTGAAGTGTCGAAGTCCTGGAGTAACGAGAGACTGCCACGTCAACCGGGAGAAAGTCATTTCGGGATATATTCATATCCACGTTCAAAATCTCTCGAAGCCCGAAGCATAGAAGTAACGAGAGGTTTCCACGTCAACCGGGAGAAAGTTACTTCGGGATATTTCCATCCAAACATATCGAAGTCCCAAAGAGCCGAAGTCCAGAAGTGACGTCAGGATGACACGTCACTTCAAGCCCTACCATTCCATGCTTTTTTTTCAATTCAACACATGGTACTTATTCGTTGAGGATGCATAACATTCATTTCAGGCCACCACGTCACTCTAGGCCCGTACCACTCTGGAGGTTTTTCATGCTTCACAATCCAAAACTCTCGAAGCTTGAAGTGCCAAAGTACCAAAGACACATGGCGCTCATCCATTAGTAGTTGTGACAGCACAATGACGTCAGTCCACCACATCAGATTCGGGAGATCGTACTCTGGGAGATATTCTTGATCAACATTCAAAGCTCCCAAACGCCAAAATTGGCTCCATCTCTAAACATGGTTAAAAAGATTTTGGAGTTGGCAGACGGATAAATTTTAGCGGGGGCGCTAAAATAATAGGGTTACCCAGATCGCAGATTACAACAGATCGACGACCACACTTCATTATGGGGACAGAACATGCTCGAACATTAAAATTCTAATGCGACCTCACAATCGAAACCATGGTATAGTGGAAGAGGTACGTGGAAGGTGGTGGTGGATTGTGGGGGTCGAAGAGGTGTGGACCCAAACCGCCCTTGACAACTTCCACAATCACGTGCTGATTTAGGGTCCATCCGACAACAACTCATGGAAACAACAACATGGCGTTCCCAGATCGCGGATTGTGACAAGATCGATGACCACACTTCATTGCGGGGACAGAAAGTGCTCGAACGTTAAAATATTAGAATGGTCCCACAATCGAAACCATGTTATAGCTAAGAAGGTACGTGGCAGTTGGTAGTGGATTGTGGGGGTCAGAGCGGTGTGGATCCAAACCGCCCTTGGCAACTTCCAAAATCACGTGCTTATATAGGTCCCAATCCGAGAGCAGTGTGTGGCAACAAACTAGGTGTTAAGCCTCATCTTGATCCCAAGGAGAAATCAGTTAATGAAAGAAGTATTGCCGGTTGAACAATCGACTACCCCCTTAAATGGAAGCATGGGGGGCCCAAGATCAGAGAAGGTTTTGAGAAATGGAATGAGTGTATATTTCAATTTGTAATTCAGGGGGGCATGTGGCTGTAAATTGTATGTTATTGAAGATTCATATGATTTGTTTCATCAGATTTGTCTTTTATGTTCTTTTTTCCATTCTTAATCTTGTTTGAATGTATTGTTGATTTTAAGGATTAAAATTTTCCTTTGATTGATATATTCTCGATGTAGTACATGATATGTTGTAAGCTTGGCTATTTATCATTGTTTATTGTTTAGACACATCTAAATTCTCTTTGCAGAGAGGATCTCTACTTAGCAAATATTCGTCTTTATGTTATTATTTTATTCTTCTCTTCATTATTATGCAAATCTTTTGTCTGATAGGGAGATTAAATGCCTTCAATGAGTAGACTATTTATGACTCCATATCCCAATGGCCCATCATTGATCTATAGTGATATTTGTTGTCTTTTCCTTTCTTTAAAGTCTTGTTGATCCCTCATCTCAAAATAAAAATTAAATCAATTTGTATGTTACCAAGCTTACTCCCATTTGCAGTCTGGGGGTGACTCTTGGAGTGATAACAGAATCAAACATGCATTTATTTCTAGAGTGTTATTTTACCCATTAGGTATGGTTGGAAATAGAATGTCAGATGGGTCTGGATCATTTATGGGATAGAAGAACAATGTTTTAATGCTTTCACAATTTTTTCACCCATCTCTCTTTGAAGGAATATATAGTTCTTCTAATCTTGGTCATTTGGGGGTTTGGTTGGCCATAAACACTAGTATTTTTTAAGACAAGTGTCACCCTTCATTTAAGGTATTGCAACAAACTTTGGCACTATTCTCTTTCTACAAGTCTACTTAGAAGCTGAAACAACCTTGATTGGTTGGCAAGGTGGAGATAAATAAATCTATAGCATGGGGTTTCTTCAATGGTTCCTATGAAGGCTCGAGCAGAATTTGTGGATTGGGATTTATATTTCATTTTTCAGATACTCACTTTGTCTCTGGCAAAGAAAAATTGGGACGAGGGACTAACAACTTGGGCTAATTCAAAGCTCTATTTTCTCTTCTCAAGTGTGCAATGGATAGGAATGTGCATGATCTCTAGGTGTTTGGGAATTTTAAATTGACTATTGATTGTATGAAGGAGGTAGTACAGGTAACAAATTTGGTTCTGCAACAAATTTCTTACCAACTACAAGTTATTACTGGTCTGTTTAGTCATCTCATCTTTACTCATGTCCCAAGGGAGAAAATACTTCTATTGATGCACTTTCAAAAGTTGTCATGCTTCTGAATGAAAATCATTTTGTCCTTGAAGAATTATCTTATGGAGACTTGATCACCAATAGAGAAGGTGTCATATCAGAACTATAATTTTCTCTTCTTTCTGTTTAGGCCTTTGGTTTTTTGGTTACTATTTGTGCAAAGTATCTCTTTATGGGATTGTTTTGGATATTTGTAGGTCTATGTCTGTGACCCATTTGCAATTGTTTTTTGTAATCCCTTTGGCTAGTCTTAGTAATAGTCTTGAGCTGGAAACAATTATAGGTTGTGCCCCCCCCTCTTAAACCTCTTAAGGGAAAATAACATTTTATCTCTTAAATATGTTCAAGGAATATCCTTTAAAAATCTTTAAATATGTTCAAGGAAATGTCTCACTCCTTGAATAATGTTTTCCTTGAACACATTTGAGATAAAATCCAAGGCTATGATTGGAATGCATATCCTTGGGTTTTATCTCAAATGTGTTCAAGGAACACATTATTCAAGGAGTGATGTTGGGATCATGTAATTTTGGTTTAATGGTAGAAATAATTTTATCACCTTGTCATAGGTGCTCCTTCTTAGTGCAACCCTACAAGATAATATCGTGGTCAATAGATAAAATGTTGGACCAAAAAATAGGAACTTTATTGCAATTCCAAGGGATTCACGAACCAAAATGATCACCCCGTTCACATATTGAAGATCACAAGTTGGAGTTTAAAGGCATATCCTTGGGTTTTATCTCAAATGTGTTCAAGGAACACATTATTCAAGGAGTGATGTTGGGATCATGTAATTTTKGTTTAATGGTAGAAATAATTTTATCACCTTGTCATAGGTGCTCCYTCTTAGTGCAACCCTACAAGATAATATCGTGGTCAATAGATAAAATGTTGGACCAAAAAATAGGAACTTTATTGCAATTCCAAGGGATTCACGAACCAAAATGATCACCCCGTTCACATATTGAAGATCACAAGTTGGAGTTTAAAGGCATATTAGTGATGCTAACTCATCTATTCTCATATGAAATTAAGTATATTATTGAAGGAACTATTACAAATGTACTTGAAGGAGAAATGGAACAATTAGGTAAGTTAGATGGTTTCCATTTTGGTATTCATATCTATAGAGTCCTCACACAATCTTGTATGCACTTTAATATATTATATTTTTCTTTTCATAAGGTGGCCTATTTACTTGTTGGTGCACTTCAGTGGTTCTCAATTGGACGTGAAATTAAAGGAAATTTCATCTAAGGTAGAGGTGAATACATGGATTACAATAAAAAAATACCCTTCCATAGTTGGCATATCCTATTGGTATAAATTTCTCATATGGCCAACTAGTGACAACAAGACCATATAATCACCACAAAATCCCAAGGAAAAATTCATCTTGTGGCGTGTAAGGAAAATAGGTTCTAGTGAAGGTGAAGATGAATATCACTTTATCAAATGATTAAGAAAAGAAAGGTGTTGTAAAAATGAACATCTTTCTAAAATAACTAATGGCTCATCAATTGACAATAACACTTGATTAAAACAAAGGGTGAGAATGAAAAAAGGGAATTTGTGCTCAATTCATTAGAATCAAATGCAATTACAAGCATGAGTGACAACATACAGAAAAAGATCTTGCTTAACATGAAATTTAATGGCATCGAGGTTTGTCAAAATGCATGGTATACATATTTTTGTATACCAAGACCCACCCTCCTTAGTTACAAGTGGAAATTTCTACATGGTGATGCGAGGGTGGTAAATGGAAATTGTGGGTTAGAAAAAACAAGGCATAATACTTTAGAAATAATAGCTAGACTTTGAAAGATAGTGAATGAAAATTTAGATATAACTCCTCACCAAACTTGTTCAATGCATAAGGATGGCACAAGGATGCCTTTCATATTATCACCTACAATTATACATAGAAAAAGTGTGTTGAAAGTGTAATAGGACCTTTCCAAGCTTAAACTTCCTCTAATGTCACAATCCAACTTAAGGAATATATGGAGAAGGAATTTTATAGAGGTTGAAATTACAAAGAAAACATACTTTGCAAAGCATGATGAGTGTTGTGAAATATTTTAGAAGCTTAGAGGCACAACTAACCCAACAATGATAAAATATGGGCACCACATTCAAAAATTTCATAGTGGATACATTACAAGTTGTCACTAAGCCTACCATGCCCATCTATCATAATCAAATAGGAACCCTAGCAAATGCTTGAGCATTATACATGGCAAGGTATACAAGATTAAGACTCCCATACCAAGATTGGGAAGGAAGGAAAAGTTAGTTAGCACTACCTATAATCTCCCAATTCATCTAACTGACATGATTACACATGGGCATAGGGCTGGGGGTTTTGGTCAATTTGGTCTCCCTTTTCTAGATATTGGTTCAAACTTAACTACATCCTTATATTTGTTCTTGAAATGTTATAGGAGCCTATGGTTGATGAATTTGGTTTTTTTTTTATATGAGAAAGGGTCTTCAAAAATTCATTGTGTGATGCATTTTTACAAAATGAATCGTAAGTAAAGTGTTAATAATATAAGAGAAAATTCATGAAACCTTTATTATTACCAAGAGCTTCCTTTAACAAACTACCAATGGTTTTATTCTTGCAAATCAAAAGTTGTGGAGGTGACAAGAACAACCATTACCTCTTTTTATTTTGCATTCACGATCACAAAAAATAATATTTTTACAACCATATATGTAAACCTCCTCCCAATTGGTCTTGAAGATATAGATGGAACATATGGGAGTTTATTATCTCAACTAAAAATAAGGTCGTGAGGAAAAACTTACTAAATGGAAGTCAGAAGGTCGTGAGGAAAAACTTACTAAATGGAAGTCAGAAGGTCGTGAGGAAAAACTTAATAAATGGAAGTCAGAAGGTCGTGGGTAGAAAATCTCCCCAATAATTCAAATCAAATATGGTTGATGTCACCTTTGTCATGCAATATAAGGAAATTATTAGTGATGAGCATTGGTCTCATTACATAATATATGGAAATAAGGGTTAATGTTAGGCCATACTCGGCTAAGGGGGAGCCTACTTTGTCAGCATTCAAAACACGAAAAGAGATGGAAGACTTGAAGAAAGGAATAAAATCATATATTACTCATACCAGTGTACCAATGGAAGATGGAGGGGAAGAATATCGACTTCCAAAGATAACATATTGGGAAAATGTTTTGAAGGATTTAGGTATTCCCGTAGTTAATTAGGTGAAGTCGAGAGGTTCTTTCTAGTGAAAAACAAGACAAGAACTAGACACTAGAAATGATACTCAATATTGATCTTATCTCATGGATACTTACTTAAGTAAAAGGGTCCCTACTATTGATTAAATATATGTGGGGCCTTCTTGTAATAGGCTTACAAAAGAATTTGATCCAAGAAAATATGTGAAGAAAGATAATATGCTCATTGTATGACCAAGTGATAATAAGAGAATATGGTTGGGAAAGGAATTAGGTGACATCTACAAAGATATGGATGATGTTGAGAGATAACAAGTTCTAGTTCAATGGTGGAAACTCAAAGGAGAATACACGAGTTCAAATTAAAAAACTGAATAATGGGCAATTGGAAGAGATAAAGATGACATCATCGATGTGGATAACATCATATGGGCATGGAAACTATTAGATAATGCAAAGGAATATAAAGTAAAAATAAATGAAGAGATAGATGGAAATTAAGATATATTAACCATGGATGGGGTGTTAGTGTGCTCCACATGTCCAACAAGGAATTTTGTGCCCGCCACCTGTTGGCACAAGGGAAGACCTCCGGTTCAAAGCTTCAACAACGCACCAACAAAACCCTAACTGTCGACCCTTTCGGCAACACCTGTGAAGCAGATGAAGTCTCACCTGAGGTAGAGGCAGGGGGGGTTGTAGGACTTAGGTGCCTATAACCAAGTTGGGACACAAATCTGTGATTACAACACTTAACAGAGCACTTAGCCAACAACATGCATTAGATTATGAGTCTCATTCACATAGTAGATTAAACCCTTATTACGGATCAGGGCAGTAACAATCAAGAGCAAGCCCTTAAAACCTCTTAACACATAACATTAGCTCAGATCTAACATTAAAATACCATTAAGCATTAAGAAAAAACATTAGATGTATTCATCACACATTATAAAAACAACACTAAGCATAAATCACATAAACAACATCGCACAAAGCACATCAAGATACGTGATATACGTGGTTCACCCTAGTGTGGGGCTAAGTCCACCAACTTCTTCCTCTTCTTTATTAGTCTTCGATCTTCTTACATTCATCTGCTCCTGTGCACAAAGTCACGAAGCCCAAATCTGCAGTGGACAGGTGATCTACGCACAACACACTAGATCCACCTTCCCAAAATCAGGTCAAGGCACAAAGCCAACTCCTTAATAGCACAAAGCCTTACTTTACACAGCCAGATTGCACAAAGCAACTTCCAATCTCTTGCACTAAGCCAAACATACTGTGCACACAGTTAACACTACTCCTTACATCACTTAGCTACTTCTTATTTATACATTTACAAAAAGGCCTAAACATGGGTAAACCCATGGGCCGACATCCCATAACCTGCTACATAAACCCTATTAAACCCTTTGTTGGTTTCACAAGTCTGCAAAATAAGTGAGATCTCGCGATCTCAGCTCCGCCTGGGTGCTCCATCTTCGATCAGCCTATTGATGTCCCAAAAGTGGTCAAACACAACCAATGTTTCCTCAAAACTTGGTCAAGGGCCAACAGGCCCCCAACACTCACCTGTGACTTGTCCCGAGTCACTCAGATATGAGAAACACTACTTCAAAGGCCTCGAGCTTAGCTCAAGCTTCCTCAACTTGTTTCTTTTCCAGAGACTCCTGCTCAACGAACTCTTGAATTACTTGTTCTATAACACGCCCTTCCAGACGTTGTTCCACTGTCGCAACCACTTGGTCTAGTTGTGAACCTTGTCCTTCAATCTCTTCAAAAATCATGCAGGCTTCATCCTGCACCGGCTAGAGCCTTTGTATAAATTCCATGACTCTGCCCTATATGGCAGTAATCTATTGTTGGACTGTGCATTGCTCCTATGATCTTTTCATCCTCTCGACTATAGTAAGAATTTTCATTTGTGCTTGAACTATCAGGGCCTACTGCTTCACCTCCTATAGTTGTGCTTCCAGTTTCCTTAGCTCTGGATCTTTTGCAAGGCACTCATAGGTCTACATGTAGAAAATCCAGGTCCTATCAGCAAGACTTCTTGGCCTGTCTTTGGCCAAGCAAAGTCACTAAGTTTTCTGCTGTCATAAAATGTGTAATTGTTGTTTTATAACAGCCCTCTGAAAAGTTTGTTTGCTGATGTGTTATG
>ML796919.1:478572-504388 GCA_009831015.1 Picea engelmannii | reverse complement strand
AGCTCCTCCTCCTCACAATCCCAATGCATCAAACCCCAACTCCATAGCTCCAAAGCTCCTCACTCAACAAGCAAAAGCCTCATGAAGATATGCGCCCTCTTTTGCCTCTTTGCCCCATTTAGGGATCCAAAACTCAACTTTTGGTCCAAGGGATGAGATCATCCCTAATCAAGGGTTGAGATCACCTCAAATAAATGTGACCTCATAACCCACTTTTGAGTTTAATTCCTAAGTCACTTTATGTCCCATCCAAAACCACAAAAAGTGTGATTTAATGTTCACTTTACCAAAAAGTGACATTTTGCACTTTAACCAAAGTCAAGTACAAAATAGAACATAAAGTACATAGGACAAAGGCAAATGTCTCTCCCACATGTGCTAAGAGGGAATAACACATGGGGAACACCTCCTCAGGTACCAAATCAACACTACACACTTCAGTCACTTAGTTGCTTACACTCTGAGGCAAGTTCCCTAATTCTTTCTACTGCGTTCTTGGCAGCTTATTCTCTCTGATCGCGCACTTCTTGCGGAGTGATTGGCACTGCTTGGAGCTCTAATTTCGTTATCCTTGCTTGAAGTTGTTGAATGGATTCGACGATCTTCCCCACTTTCATCTCAGTTGACTTTGGTTCCTCATGTTACAAGCTCGACATAGAGCGAAGTTCTTTAGTCACTGCCTCTTTAACCAGAGTCTTCTCTGCGAATAGTTGGTCTTTTTCTTTCTGGATCTTCTCTTTGTCTTCCTTGAACATCACCCTAATTTCATCTTTCTCCTTCTGCACAACTTGAAGTTGCTCTAAGGCCTCCTCCTTTTCTTGCTTCAAGGATTTTGTAGCATGTTCCTTTTCTTCTTGAACTCGTTGAAGTCGAGCCTCTGTTGCATCTGCTAATATTCATAATTGGGCGGGCTCATCCCCCAATTCTGCAATTTTCAACGATGAAGGTGCAATAGGTATTGCGCAGCTTGAATGGATGGCTTGTTGTATGTCTTTCAACTCCTTTTCTATTCTTTCATACATCGTCTCCTGCTTCACTCCATGTCTCTGCAATATATCCTCTAAAGCGTCTTCCACGACTGCGATGATAAGATCGACATCGTCCACTGTGATCACATTCTTCGAGTGAGGCTTATTGGCGCGGGTCTTCTTTCTTGATGAGGGTTTCTGTAGAGAAACTTTCCTCTTCTTTGATGTTTCGAACTCATTAGGGGGATCCTTTAGTGGTGTAAATTTGCCTTTGTCTTTCTTTTCTCCTTCATCCCCTCCTTCTTCTTGATTCACTTTGTCTCCTCCTTCTCCTGCGGGTGAGTCAGGCTTACTTTCCTTTGAGGTGTTGTAACCTCGCTTTCCCTTTTCTACATCATCATAATCCTCCTTTGTGCATTGTGTTAGGGAGTGATCTGAAGCCTTCCCTGGGTAGAATTGTTGAGGGTTTGGTCCCTGCATGCTAATTCCTGTGATGAGGTGGATCAACGCAGAATCCATAGTCACGCGCCTGTCATGCCACAGATACCCTCCATGATAGCACGACAAGAGGAGTTTAACATAAGCATTAACCTCCTGATGTTGGCCGAAGTGAGGGATCTTCATCACGTTCAATATCGTTGATTATGCGAGCTCCTTAATCCATGGCTGGGAGACTATGTGAGACTTCTTCCCAGTCGTTCTCATCAAATACCTATGCGTCGCGAGCATCGCGTAGTTCTTCCTGTCTCTGAGGTTAAAGTCGTTTTTCTTCAGAGCTGGGATGTGTCCTAACTGGGGTCCAACTATGTGTATCCCCTTCGAGATGTATGCAATGATCAATGTGTACTCAAATTCACGCAGGATACTATCGCGGTTCACTGTGCCAACCAAAGGTGGTATGTACTCCAACAAGACCGATGGGATCTGCTTCGCATTATCCAAATCGTCGCAGTGTTTTCTTTGCTTCTCAGTGATGTGGCCAGAACGTCGTCCAGTCGAGGGGTATGCTTGCAATCCTCCATTCGACGATGCCTGTATTCCTACAAACATGACTCTATTAGCCATGAGGTCTACAAGAATCTCCTCCATAGACTTCTCTAACGCGCTTGGTTCGCTCGACATTCGTACTTGTAACTAAATAGATCAGGTAGGCGAACAAACAAGCAAGGTAATCAAGCAGATGGCGAGGTATAGAAAGCACAACGTGATACAATGGATTATTTGTTAGCTCGGATAATCACGGGTGGAAAAGGTGGTCCCGACGCAGCGTCTGACGGGTTAAATAAGAAAGCATCGTAACGGATTCCTCCAATGGGTAGGAATGCCTCAATCAATACGAATCAGACCATTATGGCGCGGTCTCAAAGGTCCAATGACGGTTTTTTGGGAAAGAATTGCATTTCTAGCCATTATGAAGCATCATTCTAACGGTCGGGGTGCCTCCAACGATCATATAGATTCGTCGTGGCAAAGTCCCATTTTGCGTGGTTCTGCTATTTCAGCGAGGTTCAAGTTTTGTAGATCTGCCTCCTACGAAGTCTTTTATGGAACTTCCCATAGTTTTTCTAACTTGGATTTCTTCTTACTAAGCTTCCTTACCTTATTTCCTGTGATCCGAGTCTCTGGATTCCTCTTTCCATTTTTATTATTGTCTTCCCTTAGCATGGTAACTTCGTGATGTCGATGTTCTTTCAAATGGTTCGAAGGTAATACCTCGTTTCTTATTAACTCAAGGTTAGGTACTCTTATTTCTTGTATGGGTAGGTCCTTCAAGCCTTTTTTTGTTCTTTCAACCTTGACAGCTAGTTCTCTTACGTTCTGTTGCTTCGACTTATCCTCTTGTTCTTCTATTAGATGCTCTATTTTTCTGGTTATGAGGTCTCTTAGTTCTTGCTTTTTCTGTTCTGTAACTTCCTCCTCTGTTTTCCTTCTGATATGATCTTTCTCAATCCAAGTCTCTCCTAATAAAAGTGGACAAGGGGCGTTGTTCTCAATACACTTAATGGCTTCAAACTCTTTTTAGTCAATGTTCCATGGGAAATCATAGGTATATTAGTAACCCTTTTGCATAGTGTTATTATCTTTCCTTTAAACAAGCCTATCCTTCCTAATGAAGGTAACAACATGCCTTCCCAAAATTTCCCAAGTGCTTTCTAGCATAATATTCACGTGTTTTTCTTAATCCAATACACAGTCTATGTCGAAGTCTTTTATTCTTGTAACTATGTGTTGTTTTTCTTTCAGGATTTTCGGTAAACTGGTGTCTCTGTGACCATCCATTACTTATTTTAACTGTGTTAACATAGTCTGATCTTTCTCTAATTCTTTCTCTTTCTGGTTCTCTAACAGATCCTTAGTTTTTTGACGTTCTTCATAGTTTTCTTCTCTCATGTTCATCTTTTCAACTTTAGCAATCATTCTTGGGAAATCCTCAACCTCATGACCAATAGATTTACAACAAAGACAAATAGGACATGTACCAGGGCATTCCTTAGCAAGATGTCTCGACCTTTTGCAATTATAACATAGTGTCAATCCTCTCTTTCTTTTAAATGAGTCACAACCTTTCCTATACTGGGCACTGGGATCACAGTGTTGGACCTGCAATCTGCAAAAAAAAAATCTAGGTTCCTCCATCCACTTATTAGTCCAAAAATTCTTTCTATGCATAAGAATATAACATATTTTTCTTTATTTCTATCAAATTTATTCAGACCAACTCTTTCTTCTAACTATGACCTAGTTTTCAGACTAGGACAAAATCTATTAAACATACCCAGATTCATATTTTCGAAGCAAAAATTTCCACTTATCTTACCTTTACCAGAGCATAAAGCTTTAAGATCTTACATGTTTTCTTTATATCGGGTTTCTTTCTTAGCACAGAGCTTCACAAATCAAGTATATTACTGCGCACTACAACAACAGATCTACGCACAAAGATTTTTCTTTTCTTCAGTTCCCAACAATCACAGTTTTGGTCCCGACAACGGAACCATTTGTTGGCACAGGGGCAGACCCAAAGTTCAATGGTGCACCAACAAAACCCTAACTATCGGCCCTTTCGGCAACACCTACGAAGCAAATGAAGTCTCATCCGAGGTAGAGGTTGGGGGTGTTGTAGGACTCAGGTGTATACAACCAAGATGGGACACACATCTATGATTACAACACTTAACAAAACACTTAGCCAAAAACATGCATTAGATTATGAGTCTCATTCACATCGCAGATTAAACCCTTATTACAGATCAACGCAGTAACAATCAAGATCAATCCCTTAAAACCTCTTAGCACATAACATTAGCTCAGATCTAACATTCAAATACCATTAAGCACTAAGAAACAACATTAGATGTATTCATCACACATTATAACAACAACACTAAGCATAAATCACATAAACAACATCGCACAAAGCACATCAAGACACAAGATATACATGGTTCACCCCAGTGTGGAGATACGTCCACCAACTTCTTCTCCTTCTTTATTAGTCTTCAATCTTCTTACATTCATCTGATCCTTTGCACAAAGCCACAGATCCCAATTCCACAGTGGACAGGTGATATACGCACAACGCACTAGATCCACCTTCACAAAATCAGGTCAAGGCACAGAGCCAACTCCTTAATAGCACAAAGCCTTACTTTACACATCCAGATTGCACAAAGAAACCTCCAATATCTTGTACTAAGCCAAACACATTGTGCACACATCTAACACTACTCCTTACATCGCTTAGCTACTTCTTATTTATACATTTACAAAAATGCCTAAACATGGGTAAACCCATGGACCGACATTCCATAACCCGTTACATAAACCCTATTAAACCCTTTGTTGGGTCCACAAGTCCGCAAAATAAGTGAGATCACGTGATCTCGGCTCTGCCTGGGAACTCCATATTTGACCAGCCTATCGAAGTCCCAAAAGTGGTCAAACACAACCAATGTTTCCTCAAAAATTGGTCAAGGGCCAACACCACCTCACCTCAGCCCATGTGACAACACATGTTGCTCCCTTCCACCTTTAATACCTCCTCATGACTGTTGCGAACTTCCATTTCACCACACCCTCAACTAAATTCTCCAGTGCGCTCAAAGCTGGACTCCCGTCATGGCTGTGGCGTCAGTACAATGCTCACTCCTCCTACACTTGTGTGCCTTTACTATACTTTGTTTGTATTATGGTGATGCCCATCCCCCTAGTTAGTTTCTATCGCCCTCCCCTTCCAACAAATTTGGCTCTCAGTCGCCCTCTCTGGTTCTTACCTAGTTTTTTCTATTCAATTGACTGCCCCTACTGTTGATTAATGCAGTTATGTGATACATTATCCAGCTTACAAACCCGTGAGGTGTGGATCATTGTAGCTATGTGAAGCCTTTCTCTCAGCTTACAACCCTGAGAGAAAACCCCTAAGGAGGGTACGTGGTTTCTTCTTGAGACAAAGCTAGGAACGTAGAGATGACCTCCTCCATTTAGAGAGTGAGAAGGACTCCAGATGATTATCCAATGGGAAAGGCGATCTGATGAGTTGGACGTGTCTATGGATGCGCACAATGTGAACGTGTGAAATCCAAAAGTGTTGGGTGCATCGCCATGTGAACAGAAATGAAGATGATGTGTTAGCCTCCTCTAAGCAACAAAGTTGACGAGAAAACTCCAGATGATTCTCCAGTGTGAGGCAATGGGAAAGAACATCTGTAGAGTGGACGTGCCTATGGATGAGCACAGGTGAACGTGTGTAGATCTGGTTCTTCTGTGTAATGCAGTGAGCCAGAGCTATGACATCCCTATGGATGTGCCCTTAGTGGATGAGAACTAGTGGGTGTATCAGATCCTTTTTTATATGTTGTTTAAGAGTCAGACCTTCATGTAACCCTAATTGTTATGTAAAGGGTACAGGTAGGCCCCACCTTAATGTGATTAATAATAAATGTAAAAGATAATTAATATTGTTAATATCAATTATAATAATAATAATAATAATAATAATAAATTATAAAGTGACTTAGAGAGGTCGGCCCTGTTGAGCCAATAGACACCTTTGTTGATTTGACAAGTCTAATATAAGTAAGGGATGATTCCCCATTGTGGAATCATATCATACTTGTGAGTTTGGAAATTTCAGCAAGTACTCTTCTTTGGAAAAAGGTGTGCACCTCTCTTGGGCGCTAGAGTTCTAGGGTTTAAGCACCCTCTTATGTGCTAGGTATTTCTTGGAGGTGAAGGTCTTTCTCTTGAAGAATATACCAAAGGATTTGGCTGGGGTTTCTTCCCTTGTTGAGAAGGGTTTCCTAGGATACATTTTGTGTTCTTGTGCATGGTGCTTTTTTTTGTGATCTTGATTGTTGCAACATTTATGGTTATGGTGAAATGATCAAACGAAATAAACTTCATGCTTAACATAGCATATTGAAAAATCAACATGGTATCATAGCTTAGGTCTTGAATAACCCATTGCACAAGCTACAAGCTTTTATCAGCCATCTCTCATCTTCTACAGAACCATACGACCCTCCTAAGGTTTCCATAAAATTCGTACAACCCCCTTCTCAGTGGTGATTCAACCCTTGATACTTGGATGTTGGGGCTAATTTTGTCATAGAAGAGTAAGGCCTCTTCCAGCGCATCTTCTGATACTCTCAGAGTGACATTCTGAGCATTTTGAAATTTTGGTGCTATGGTTTCGCTAATTTCTACAGAAATTTCAGAATTAGGGTTTCTGCAAACTCATTGAAGGAGCTCTTCAGCTCACCGGTGTTCTCCTATATCTCAAAGGATTATTGTTGGCAGTCTTAAGTCCAATAAAACCTAAAAGTGCTAGCCTAGCCTAGCCGTTAGGTTTTCTATCCTAGTTGACAAAGGGTTGTGAAGAATCTAAAATTATGATGAACAAAAATTATGATGGAAGATAAGCTTGATAGATCAAGAAACTTCAAAGTTCTTGAAAGAGAATACTTTAGAGGAAGACTTATTGTGGGTAATACAAAAGGGTTTACCAAAGACATCTATCAATTAATGGAAGAAAGATGGCGTCAGGACAAGGAAGTCAATCACCTACTCAAGCCCTTACCTTGAAGGGCCAGCTTCAAAATATAAAGATGACAAAAGGTGACATCGTGAATATCTTCTTCATAAAGATCTCAGAAGATAGAGATCAACCAAGAGCCATTGGAGAAATCATATCAGCATCCTCAAGTATGCACTTGTATATATTATTTGTATCATTTTCATGAGTGAAATTGCAGGAGGAAGGAGCTTTTGCTAAAGTCATGGATCCAAAGGGATCTTAGTGCATTCAGAGAAACAACAAACTCAAAGTAAAGACTCTAGGTTTGATTGTTGTAATTGTCATTCCTCTAACCTATATTTCTAAAAAATTCTACATTACAAGTAGGTGTTGTAGTTGTGACAATATTCCTTAAAATGTTTTTATTCTAGAGATGTACTCATTATTCTCCTTTAGGACATATTCTTTTGTTGGTTCTTTTTGTTTTCTTGTTCCAGATAGGTTAACAAGAAAATAATATGCTTATCCTTCAGAGGGAGTCACTTGACTCAGAAGGAGCCAAAACCATTTGAGAAAGAAGAATAATAGAACCATCACTGAGACAAACATTGCTACAAAGCATGATTATAATCTTTCTAGGATTCCATGGGAAGAAGCATACATGACACAGTATATGTGCAGAACAAGATTCTTCACCAGACTTTGAAAAACATAACTCCCGAAAAAGTCTTCATCGGAATGAAGCCTGAGATTGAACACTTTAGTTTATTTGGGTGCCCAATGTATTTTCATGTACCCAAAGAGAAGAACTCCAAGCTATATCCTTTAGGAAGAAAGGATACAGTGAATCTTCAAAGACATCCCTAGTCAGAGATAGATTGAGACAAGCAGAGACGTTGTCCTTGAAGAAGAGAGTTTTTTTCAAAGACCCAGAGAATCTCAGATGGAGATTGATAGTGAGACAATACCTTATCCCCCTTCAACAATTCAGAGGGAGACAGACATTACTCCAGGTTATCCAGTTTCTCCAGTTGATATGTTAAGAGATATTGCAATAGGGCATAAAATGCCTACCTAGACTCACTTTGCAAGAGGCAGAGAAACAAACAATCCTCTCAAGGCACATTCTGAGAAAGAAAAAGAGATTTTTGAGCTATCCTTTAGTCATGAGCCACTTCATTGATGCTAAGACTCCTTGTCTTAGAGAAGCAACAAGAGAACTGGTATGGAAAGATGTCATAACAGAAGAATACCAGTATATCTTAAAGAATGATGCATAAGATATTATTCAAGGGCCAGAAAGGGAAGTCTGTGGTAACCTTCAAGTGGATCCATAAGATCAAGCATTCAACTGATGGAAGTGTCGAGAAATAAAAAACGAGATCTATAGCCAGAGGTTTCTCATAAAAAGAGGGATTTGTCTATGATGAGACACTTGACCCAGTGAACCAATACATTTCCATCCGCACTACCATCCTTGAGTTGGAAACTATATCAGATAGATAGATTCTTGATGAGTTTGGATTTTAGAAAGAGTGTTGTTGATCCAAACCTATACAGTCTTGGTGACGAGAACTTGATCCTGATGACTTATTCAGAAAGTGTTTTTGTTGGATACAAGTAATCCCTGACTTCTGAATTTGAGATGAAGAATCTGAGTATGATGCACTACTTCTTGGGACAAGAAGTATGACAGAGGACCGATAAGATTTTCCTGAGTGAAGGAAAATATATAGTGATGGATTTAAAGAAGAAGATTGATGATGATTCAAACGAGACTGATCCATAGATGATTGGATCACTAATGTATCTTGTTAACACCAGACTTGATTCATGCCATGTAGTGAATGTGCCTAGTCATTTCATGAGTGAACCAAGAAAAAATCACTAGACAACAACAAAACATGTATTGAGATATATACAAGCCACAGTTGGATATGGCCTGAGATTTGCCTCCAGTGTGAAACTGAGTTTGTAGGATATGCCGATTCAAATTGAGAAGAAAGTACAGTGGATTGAAAGAACACATCCAATTGATGTCCTACCGTGAAGTTTGCCATGGTTTCCTGATGCAGCAGGAAACAAAACTCTGTGGCCTTGAGTACCATAGAGGCAGAGTATATAAGCATCGAGTGTGCGAAGTAATGTGGCTTCACAAGCTTCTGACATATTTAATTGACCATGAGATGGATCCTATGATGATGACCAAGAGCCATGAGTAAAGCTCCTTGAAAACCCAGTGTTTCCTGATGGATTGAAATACGATGAGATGAAATATCCTTATTTCAGAGATATGATGCAGAAGAAAACCGTACACATGAAGTACCTTCCTACACATGAGAAGATTGTAAATATCTTCACCAAATTAACTTCGTGAATAATGGATCCCTAGTTGAGAGGGAGTGCCAATAACTTCAGCCAAAACAAAATTCAAAATACATATGTGTGAGACTTGGCATGATAAAGAATGTCTCCCTAGATGAGAGGGAGTGTTGATGAATGAAGCTATGTGAGACATTCTCCAGCTTACAAACCTGTGAGGTGTGGATCATTGCAGCTATGTGAAGCATTTCTCTCAGCTTACAAACCTGAGAGAAAGCCCCTAAATAAGGGTACGTGATTCTTGCATGAGATAGAGCTAGGAACGTAGAGATTACCTCCTCCATTCAGAGAGTGAAAGAACTCCAAATGATTATCCAGTGGAAAGGTGATCTGATGAGTTGGACGTGCCTGTGGCTGAGCACAAGGTGAACCTGTGAAATCCCAAAGTGTTGGGTGCATCGTCATGTGAACAGAAATGAAGATGATGTGTTAGCCTTCTCTGAGCAGCAAAGTTGACGAGAAAACTCCAGATGATTCTCCTATGTGAGGCAGTGGGAAAGAATATCTGTAGAGTGGACGTGCTTGTGGATGAGCACAGGTGAACGTGTGTACTAGATTTGGTTCTTCTGTGTAATGTAGTGAGCGAGAGCTATGACATCCCTATGGATGTGCCCCTAGTGGATGAGCACTAGTGGGTGTATCAGATCCTTTGCTATATGTTGTTCAAGATTCAAACCTACCTGTAACCCTAATTGTTATGTAAAGGGTACAGGTCGGCCCCACCTTAGTGTGATTAATAATAAATGTAAAATATAATTAATATTGTTAATAATAATAATAATAAATTGTAAAGTGACTTAGAGAGGTCGGCCCTGTTGAGCCAATAGATGCCTTTGTTGATTTGGCAAGTCTAATATAAGTAAGGGATGATTCCCCATTGTGGAATCATATCATACTTGTGAGTTTGGAAATTTCAGCAAGTACTCTTCTTTGGAAAAAGGTGCACACCTCTCTTGGGCACTAGAGTTCTAGGGTTTAAGCACCCTCTTATGTGCTAGGTATTTCTTGGAGGTGAAGGTATTTCTCTTGAAGAATATACCAAAGGATTTGGCTGGGTTTTTTTCCCTTGTTGAGAAGGGTTTCCTAGGATACACTTTGTGTTCTTGTGCATGGTGCTTCTTCTTGTGATCTTGATTGATGCAAAATTTATGGTTATGGTTAAATGATCAAATGGAATAAACTTCATGCTTAACCTATCCTATTGAAAAATCAACACTTACATCTCGTTAGTGAGGCTATGCCTTGCCTGCAAGGGAAGCCGAAGAGATGTGCCCTCTGGTACCAGAATCGCGCAGCCATGGCCAGCAGGCACCCTCCCTCCTTTGCTCTCACGCACAACTTCTTGCCTTCATCCTCAACTCATTCCTCACCAGACCAAGTTGGCCTTCCACCTCTGTCCTCACCATGGGTGTTCCACATCGAATGGTTTGATCTCCAAGGAAACTCTCTTGGCTTTGCTCCTAGACCGCTCCCCAACTTGGCCTCCACCTCGCAGTTAGCGGTGGCACATCCCTCCAATACACCATCCTTCGCTCCTTCGCCAACCTTTGTTCCTTCGCTGGAATTTTTTAACGTGAACTTTAAAGAAATCCAATTGGAGGTGTCCCATAACCAGGCACGACTCCAGAAGGACTATGCTTCATCCCCAGGCCTCCAAGATTCAATTTCAATTCTCCAGGACTTGGTATTCGCAGTCTGGAAGGACATTGATGACCTTTTTTTATACTGGAACACTTGGACCGATGAGCAGAGAAAATTGAATCTCTGCTCTCAACTCTGCTTCATTCCATGCATCCTCCAAACTCGGGCATCAACGCCCCCGCATCTCCAGGGGTGGTTTTTGTTCTGGAATTCTAGGGGGATGATGAGCATGGCATGGTTGAAGGAGAACATGTGGTTGAGGAAAAGAAAGACACCATGAATGGAACATGCACAACATAATCTGAGGGCATGCATGCCCACTAGACACCATGACAGTCGACAGTTGTACGAGTGTCAACATGCATGCTTTCTTTTGACAATTGTCAATAGTTTCTGGAACATTCGGTTTAGGTTGTTGGCGTTTAGTAATGTCTTTTTTGTGTGTCTTTTAGTTGATAGGACTTTCCTGGGTCATCGTATCATTTTTTTTTTTATATATTGTTTGAATGCTTGGATAGGTCGAATCTGTTTCCCCACAGGGCGATTCCGGAAAATATTTCTAAATTTCCCTACTATATCTAGTCTGTTTGTTTTTCTGAGTTGGTTTCCTCTAGAGGCAACTCAGCACTCTAGAAACTCAATTTCAGGACGATACTGTAATTTTTGTTCATGACAGGTAATATATATATATATATATATATATATATATATATATATATATATATATTAACAATAAGTGGAAAATGAATGTGATGATGAATGAGACTTTATTGTTAGTGTTTGAAGAAATATAATGAGCTTTTCTCTCCCAACTTGGATGTGGGATTCTATGAGAAATTTATTGATATTATATGATGAACATGCTTTATAATATTATTCTACTAGGCAAACATTCTTTAAGCTAATATAAATATCAATGGAAAGAACATGTTTAAATAGATTCATTCGACTTTTTTGAGCTATTCCTTTCTAAGAAAAATGCAGCAAGAAATATATTTTGTTATTGTATAGGAATTAAATGAATATTAAAAAACATATGTTAAACTCATGAAATCCAACAAGTATACATTGTAAAAGTGATATGTAATTTTGGAAAATGATAATCACACTATTGGAAATCAATAATGACACCATTCAAAATTGTTAATTGTACTAGTAGAAATTGATGATCACACTTGAAAACCAATAATCACAATTATGGAAACTAATAATAACACTTTTGAAAACCGATAACCCCACTTTTGGAAGATGATTTAAGTATAGATTCTCACTATGGAGTCTAGAATTAATGAAATGGGTGTTTATGGAAGATCTATCACTAGACTAAATTCTTGATTAAACTTGTGCTCAGGGATTGAAGGCACAAGGGGTTCCTTTACACGATATGATTTATTTCCTGCAACCTTACTTCCTAGTGGTATTTCATCTATGTGTCTTGTGATGTCTAATTACCCATGGATATTCCCTCTTTCTTTTTGTTAGCCATGGTTTTCCCAACCTCAAATGTTTGCCTTATCTTGAAGAGGATATTGTAGTAGGAATTATCAAATTGATCCAATAATTGTTTTGTGAATCCCTTCCATGAGAATTTATAGAACCAAGGTTTCTTTGTGATCTATTGATGCTAATCATGGTCAACTATAGTAAACCGTATTTATTAGTGTTCATTATGTCAATTGTTAGTGGTCGATTAGTGGTGTCGAATCATTGTCAACCATCATTATTGTGTTAGGGGTTAGGGGATTAATGGGTTATTAGCAACATAATACATATACATTAAACCATGGGCATATATAGTAAGCTATAGTCAACCATCATTACTATGTCAGGGTTAGGAGATTAGTGGATCATTAGCATCAACCATTCACATAATATGGTTACATTCAACCATGGAAACCTATAGTAAACTACCATCAATCATATTTGTTAATGATCATTATGATAAAGGTTGGTGTCCAATCAATGGGGTAGTATCAACTATGGACCTGAATTGTATGTCACTATGTACAACCAAGGATATTAATCATAGTCAACCATCATAAGTGGGGGTTAGTAGGATCAACCATTGAAATATTAGATAACTTCAACCATGGACACCCACTATCAACCATAGTCAATCGTATTTGATATTGGACATGTTTGGGTTAGTGGTTAGTTAGTAGGACAGGTTCAATCATGCCAATATATATTTTGAGTTAATATACTTGCATTATATCAATCTCATGTAAATTTATGCACTAATAATTGGCAACATGGAACCATTATAGTTAATTTATGTAGTAGCTCTAATAACATGCAACAAGAGACAATCTTAACCCTCCATTAACATCATATTCTTTAATATTTATCATTGTGGTTTGTGGAATCTAATTCATTAATTGAAATCTCCCAAGTCGCATAAAGTTTTTCTTTTATTAATTAATACTAATCTCGACTAATATGATTTCTTTTAAGGTAGATTTTTATTTATATATATCTAAATTATTTTGTTTGATTTGTTTATTAGGCCGACCATGAAGTACTGTTTTTTTTTGTTATTTTATTTTTTGCCACATCCATATTATGGAGGTGACACTTCTACCCGTGCTGTAGAAAATGCCTCTCAACACAATAAATATTAATTAATTAATTTAAATTCATTAAATTAAATTAATCATTACATTTTACTACAATAAAATACATTTTACCTTATAGTGCTTTTATCATTTAAAGCAATTCTTGTAGAAGGCCATCCAACCACTAAATCCCCTCACTAAAAAAATGTTATTTTTACCTTTTTATTCTTTTTATGTCAATCTAACCAACATATTGACTGGGGAATGAAGCAAGTTCTAATACAATTAATTAATTTTCCTTATTTGTTGATGTCAAAGGGATTGGATCCCTTCCTAATTTGAGCTATCCAGTTTATGCCTCATCCTTTCCTTTCCAAAGGTGCAATCTAGTAAGGAAACCAACTATTGAGGCTATGACTCCATAGCCATAGTAATATTTGTATTTATATGACCTTTTTCATAGGGATTGGGGTATTTAATGAAACTTACCTACTTAATCTCCTTTTGAAGCTTTCTTGGTGCTACCTAATTATAATTCGATATTAGGCCATTTTTATAATGTAATTGGTCATTCTTCCACTTTTAATTTAATAATTGTTAGTCATTGGATATGGAGTTGCTACATGCCCATGTACTTGAAAATAGTCTCTATAACAAAAATCAATATATGCATGTTTAAAATAAATTCTATAACAAAAATCCATGTGAGTATAATCTATTGTTTGTGTCTAGCTATGATTCCATCTATCCCACACAATTTTAAAAAGAAACTCTTGATTCTAAAAATGGATAAAAACCTAACATTCATAGTTTAATAAAGAACTCCACTTTGCCCATGAATTAAATTTGTCCTTAATTCAAAGAGTCATAATTTTAAAGCTTTTGCAATCTCTATGTGCTCTACTAAACCCAAGCCCTAGTCGTCTTCATCCCTCTTGTTTGCATGGCTTTGACCCTGGGTAGGGGCGCAACTGCCCACCCCCCACCCTTCTCATGATACCGCATCCTTCTACGCTCTTGTGGATTCTCTTCCTAAATCCATGCAACATTCACCTCCTAATTTTGTCAAGAATTTGTATGATATTCTAGCAGTTCCAGTTCAAAGCAGCTCCATAAACCTAGCACTTTGATTCATAGAAAATGGACTCATAGGCTAGTTCATGGGTATTTCGCCATCTCCCAAGTCCATGGCACTTTGGATAGATAAGAATGGGAGTCCTCTTATATAAGGAAACCTCTCCCATGTGTTACATGGTAAGGGTTTTTTTGTGCTTCTCTTCGAAGAAAAAGTAGACAGAGATCTCATTTTTCAAGAGTGGGCCTTACTTCATGGGATCTAGAGGTATTTATCTAAATAGATGGACTTCTAATTTTAGTCGAGAAAACGACATCCCCTCTGCGGTCCCAGTTTGGGTAAGGATTACCTTTCTCCCTCTTCATTGTTGGAATGACGAAAATATCAGGAACGTTGGGAATACTCAGGGAAAATATATTGACAGAGCATAGCCCAAGGATAGACTCCAATCTTGTGCAAGAATTTGTGTGGAAGTTGACCTAGAAAAAGGGCTTCCAGAGGCCATTAACCTAACCTTGGATAATTTTTCATACATACAGAAGGTAGAATATGAACAACTAACATTTAAATGCAAGGCATGCCATGAATATGGACATTTAGAAAAACTTTTCCCAAAGATAACCCCATAATCTACAACAGCTAAGCCCAATGACCAATGGCAACCAAAAAAAAAAAGAGACAAGTGATGAAGCAAGGAGCCTCTTCGAATCTAGAGAATTGGCAATCCGCTCATGGAACTCTCTCTAGTCCAAATCCATCCTCCCCCACTCATCCCTCAAACCCCATGACTTCAAACAAATTCAATGCCCTCTCCACCCCTGAAGAAGAAGAAGAAGAGCATTCAGTAGATTAGGCCATTCATGTGGTGGAGGAGATAATCCCTCCTTTACAGGACCCAATCGAGCCCCTTCCTATAATTCTTGAATCAAACTCGCTCCCCTCTTTGCCTTGTGAAGGTGAGGAATTTTTTTATCCCTCTGATGGAGATTCCAGGCCCAACCCTCAACCCAAGAAAGTTGGACATAAGTCCAATTCTTAGAGAAGGGAATAAACAACTGATCAAGACAAAGAAATTGGAAGACAAAGAACATTGGATAATGTAGTGAATAAAGAACCAAGACTATCAAGAAATTAGAGTGGACTCAATTCCTCCAAAGTAGGAATCCCAAAATCTAGTTCCAAATGATAAAGGCCATATCATAGAATTGCAGAGGAATGGGAAACCTAAATAAACTTGATTTAATTAGAAGATTGGTTAAATAAGAGAAACCCCATCTCCTGCCTCTCCAGGAAACAAAGAAAAAGGATTCAGAAGTCCTTCAGGATATTGATTTCATATGGAAAAATAACAAACGTTTGGAAATTAGTTCACATGGAGCATCAAGTGGCATGTGTACCATATGGGATCCACAAGTCTTCCTCTTAGAAAGCTGGTAGGAATCCCCTTTTTGGCTCCGGACTCACCTACTTCACATTCCATCGGGAAATTATTTCTTTATATTGAATTTCTACATGCCTTCTACTCCTCAGGAAAAACAACAAGGCTAGGATTCCCTCCTCAATCTTCCAGGAGATCCAAGAATTCTAAAAATTATTGTAGCAGGGGACTTTAACACCACCTTGGATAGCTGAGAAAACAAAACAAAGGAGACTCCCTCATTTGTGACCCTTCCATATATTTAATGGAAGACTTCATCTCCTTTGACCTTCTTTACATCAAACCATATAATGGCATGTTCACTTGTTCTAATAAGCAAGAAGGTCTAGGATCTATCTCCAGTGGACTAGATACATTTCTTTTAAGTGCCTCCCCTCTTGAATATTCTCTCACCCATTCCTCCTGAATTCCTTCCTGATCTAGCTCAGATCATCATCCCATCTCTGTTTTACTCTCAAATCCTTTAAGTATTGGCCATGTCCCCCTTTTTTTAATCCCCACTGGCTTCTTGAACCCTTCGCCCTCCCCCTCATAACCTCCTCTTGGAATCAGTGGGCCTTTGGATCCCCAATCATGATATGGGAGAATAAGATCAAAGTTCTCAAAGGTGCTCTCAAGACTTGGGAAAAATATAAACCTTCTCAATTTGAAAAGGAAAAATCAGAAGAAAAAAAAATATGGAAGAAATCATAGAAAAGTTAGACTCTGAAACAGTTACTCAAGAGTTGCTAGATCAAGAAAAAAAATCCTTTTGATCCCTACAAAATATCCTCAAAATAGAAGAAGAACATTGGAGACTCAAATCAAGAAGCTTATGGTTGCAAAGAAGGGATAGAAACACAAAATTATTCGACCGACAAACCAAAGCGAGAATTTGGAGAAACAAAGTCTCAACTATTATAGATGGTAATGAGGAAGAAATTTTTGATCATAATCAAATCAAAGAAGAGGCCTTTATGAATTTTGAGAAACTCTATAAAGAAGATAAGAATGTGGATCCAGATGCTTTTGAAATCATGCTAGACAATGTACTAGTGTTAATTACTCTAGGAGATAATGAAAAATTATGTCGCGAAATCTCAGAAGAAGAAATCTGGGAGGTCATCGGTCATATGAATCTGGATAAGGCACTAGGGTCGGATGGGTTTTCTGCTCATTTTTATCGATAATGTTGGCCAATAATTAAAAAATACCTCATAAGGATGGTTCAGTATATTCAACTCTCAACAAAGATTGGAGGAAACATGAATACCACTTTTTTGTCCCTCATCCCCAAAGACTAAAACCCTCCCTCCTTTGCTCGTTTCCACCCTATCTCTCTTTGCAATGTGTCTTATAAAATTATTTCTAAGATCATCATTGTCAATCGCCTCAAACCCCTCCTTCCTCTTCTCATCTCCCCCAATCAAGGAGGATTTGTAGAAAAAAGACAAATGGTGGAAAAAATTCTATTGGTCCAAGAAGCTATCCACTCAAGCAAAGTCAGAGGGGACCAAGGAATGGCCATAAAAATTGATATGGATAATGCCTTTGACAAAGTCAAACATAGTTTCCTCATGGCAACTATCATTGATTTGTATTTGTGAGCAGAACGAAATGAATAAAAGACTGAATACAATAACACATAGATATGGATAACAACAACAAATATCAAGTGAACAATAACTTCTATTGAATAAATAAAATAGGTTGAAATTGTAAAACTGCAGAACTGAAAGCAACTTGCTAGAATGGTGGTATCTATATCTAAGAAGAGATGTGGTTGCTACGCGCATATGTCTGAGCATAATGATTACAATGGGTCTCCAGAGGCCTTTTTAGCATTACTCATGAATCCCAAAACCCTAGACATCCAAAAACCTAACCCTAGGAGATGAAATGTCAAAAGTTATGTGGGCCCCGATGGGTAAGTTGGTACCTCAATTTCCTAGGGTCGTAACTTTTGCATACGACCTTCGTTTTAGGAGCGTGATATCCTGTTGGAAAGGTCTTTTCGAGAACTACACATTATGTTGTCAAACTTTGACTCTGTCTACAGTTTTATTATGGCAAGCCAAAAAAACACTGTTTAGGGCCCCAAAACGACCCTAGAAGTACAAAAAGATGTACTGACATGAAAACTTCGAAGATAATCCAGTTGGATTGGGTAGGTGGCCACCAATCTCCACCTGGAAGATGTGTATGGATTCAGATAGCCCCGAAAGTGTAGAACCCACAATTACAAATAATTACAGAAGAACGTGCTAAAATAAAAATTGTCAAGAGGAGCCAGTTGTAATAGGTGGGTGGCCACCAATATCCACATGGATTAGTCCTCCCCCCTTAGGAAGCAATGGTCTCCATTGCGTTGAGTGCCCCCATTAGGTGAGGAAATTTATGTTGAATTTGTCTCCGGGTGAGCCACTTGCCTTGGTACAAGAGACGCCCTACCTTGAAAACCTGATAAAGTCAGATCCTCTACTAGTGAGTGCCCTTGACCTGTGTGTCCACTATGTGATCAGTGGATGAATGTTCCATGCAATCAGGGTTGAGATCTATTGGTGTCAAATTTTCTGCGATCTTTGAGGTGTCTAATAATGGTGGAAAATATGGCCGAAGGAGGTTCACATTGAAAATTGGGTGAAAGCCAAGGAAGGGGGGAGTGTTGAGCTCAAAATCATTGTCACCCATAGCCTTGGTGATAGTGTAAGGCCCATAGCGAAGTGGACGGAGATTCTGATGGGGCCCTGTAAGATGTTCTTTCTGCAAATGTAACCAAACCTTGTATCCCACCTGAAACTTGTGTGGTAGTCATTGTTGATCATGGCATTGCTTGTACTTAGCATTGGCTTTCTGCAAAATCTCCTGGACCTGTTGGAAGATGTGTTGAATCTTCTCAATGATTCTGGTGGATTTGTCAGCCTCAGAATAAACATGGGAAGAATATGTTTGTGTGGTTGCAAGAGGTAGTGCAACATCAATGGGACCCAAGGGTTGGAATCCCAGCCCCACCTGAAAGGGGCTATGGCCAATGGAGCTATGGAGAGCCCTTTTGTAGTTTTGCTGAACATAGGGAAGACTCGCATCCCATGTATGTAGATTCTTAGAGTTATACATGCACAAGATGTACACAATCATCTGATTAATGATCTCTGTTTGGCCATGGATTTGAGGGTGGAAGGCAGTGGATTTAGTGAGCTTGGTGTCCAACAGTGACCAGAGACTTGACCAAAATGTGTTGAGGAACTTGTTGTCCCTATCAACGATGATGGTCTGTGGTATCCCAAAATGGACCCACACTCGTTCAAAGAAGAGCTTGGCGGTATCTGCTGATGTGATGCTCTTCTTGCAAGTTGTGAGAATGGCCATCTTCGAAAACTGATCAACCAACACAAATATGCAATCATTGCTTTTATTGGTGGATGGAAGACCAGACATGTAATCTATCGAGATGGATTCCCAAGGCCTCTCGGGAGTAGGAAGAGGGGTGTATAAGCCTTGCTTCTTGATGGTTGGCTTGGCAATGGCACAGGTAGTGCAAGATTTGATATACTTGTTGACATCTTGTCTAAGTTTTGGCCAATAAAAATGTTTCTATAGAATGGCCACAAGTTTCTCCATGCCAAAATGTCATGCCATTCGACTGTTGTGAGCCTCCCAAATCATCTTTGCACACTCGCTTGCAGGAACACAGAGTTGGCCCAGATGGAATAACATTCCATTCTGAATGTGAAAATAGGTGACATTCGCGCATGTACCCAAGAGTTGATAGGTGGTGGCGAAGTCAGGATCTCTCTGATAAAGGTGGGGCCACTTAGATGCATGATGCCTACAGGAATGGAGCACGGTAGTGAGTGTAGCTATGGAGGTTGACTGAGGCAGTTGACGACATGATTTGTGCTCCATGTCTTATACTTGAAGTTGAGATGGAAGTGTTGTAGGTATGTGGACCACTTTTGATGGCGGTCGTTTTACAACTTCCATTGTGTTTGTATGAATTGCAGAGGCTTGTGATCAGTGTGGATGATTGTCTCCTTTCCCATAATGTAATGTTTCCATTAATGACAGGCTTGCACAATGGAATGCATTTCCTTGTCATAGGTGGGGTATTTCTGGATGATATCTGAGAGTGTCTCACGATTGTATGCTACTAGATGACCATGCTGAGAGAGAATTGCACCTACAACATATTTTGATCCATCAATCTCAATATCAAATGGTTATTGCATATCGGGTAAGGAGAGTAATGGAGTTGAGCACAAGCAATGCTTCAGATCATCAAATGCTTTTTGGTGTGCCTTACCCATGCGAACTTTTCCCTACCACATCCCTTGGTCACTTGGCTGAGAGCCCAATATGGGAGAATCCCAACATGAACCATCGGTAGAAGTTGGCAAGTCCCAAGAAGCTTCGAAGCTCGGTTACTGTGTTCGAGGTTGGCCAATCAGGGATGACTTGGATCTTAGCTAGATCCACATGTATCCCATTATCATAAAAAAATGTAGCCCGAGTATTGGACCCTATTCATGCCAAAGGAGCATTTTTTCAAATTGGCATATAGCTTGTGCTGCCGCAGAGTGCTCAAAACCTGTTGAATATGTTGCATGTGCTCCTCCCAAGTTTTGTTGAAGATGAGGATGTCATCCAGATATACCACCACAAAAAAGTTGGTGAAGGGTTTCAATACATCATCCATCAACCTCATGAAAGTGGTTGGTGCATGTGTTAAGCCAAAGGGCATGATCGGCCATTCAAAGAGACCTTTTTTAGATTTGAAATATGTCTTCCATACATTAGTTGGTTTGATGGGAACCTGGTGGTAGCCAGACTTTAGGTCGATCTTGATGAAGAACTTTTCCCCCTTGAGTTGGTCAAGAAGGTCATCAATTCGGGGAATTGGGTATCGGTTCCTAACTGTGATTTTGTTTAATGCTTTGTAATCAATGCAGAGCCGCCAGGTCCCGTCTTTCTTCTACATCAGTACAATCGGGCTTCCGCAAGGGAAGGAATTGGGTCTTATGTTCCCCTTTTGAAACAACTCTTGGATCTAATTCTTTATTTCGTTATTTTCCATCAATGAGTGATGATAGACTGGTCCATTAGGAAAATTTGCACCAAGGGTTAGATCAATTGGATGCTTGACTTGGCAGTGCATCGATACCTCAATGGGTGAGGAGAAGATGTCTATGTACTCTTCCACGATCTCGTCCACTTGCTTCTACTACAAAGATAGGCTCTGTGTAGAGGCCATAGATGTGGCGATGACCTTCTTCTTACTGTGAGCACGGATCACAAAGAAGACAAACTTATCGGTCTGTGAAATGACCTTACTGCATTTCTTAGCAGATATTAAATAAATAGCAGTAGGCGGTGCTACCTTTGGTATCATGTACAATTGTCTACCTGAAGTAATAATAACATTGTGGGGTCCAGACTCATACACAACATGTCACTTCCACAAATATGGTTGTCCTAAAAGAACATTACAAAATTCAAGGGGAGCAATATCACACACTACCTCGTCTTTGAAGGGTTTTATGTCATAGGGAAAATGACATTGTTGGTTGATGCAGAGATCTCTTCCTTGGAGAAGCCAACCGATAGTGTAGGGTTGCAGGTGTGGTGTCATCGACAGGTCGAGTCGCTTGATGACCTTTGTTGAGATCAGGTTCTTCTTACTACTGCTATCGACAATGAAATGAAGAGGAGCCCCCTTTATCCACATCTATGAGTGAAAGAGGCATTCCCCTTCCTCTGGTTCTTCTGGTTCACTTGGTTGAAATTTGGTGGTAGTGATAGTGGTATTGGGTTCGACATCGATAATCTACATCCCTCCTTCTGGATTTGATTCAGAGTCAGAATCTTCCTCTGACTCAGAAGCTTTCAGCTCGGCCACCAGTGAATGCTTGGAACAACATTCTTAGGTGTTGTACCAAGGGATTTTATGGTATTCACACCACTCTCTTGTGTCCTTCTTCGAATTCTCATTACCCTTCTTTTGTTGCGGCTTGGACTGGTTGTCCTGAGAGTGGTCGTATTTGCTTTGTCCTTTGTTTTTTGGGTTGGGGTCACCTTTGCCCTGCTTCGGTTGTGAGGAGTTTGCAGATACAAACTCTCGCCTCTTCTGCTTAAAATTTTGCTCGATCTTGACAACATATCTATAAGCCACACCTAATAAGGTGATGTCCATAAACTCCATTTTTGTTTGAATGTATCTATGCAAACAGTCGTGGTATTTGAGCACCAAATGTCATTCAAAGTCTTTGATACCATATTTGGTGCGTAGGGTATGGAAAATATTGGTGAAATCTGATATTGGATGGTCCCTTTCCTGATGCAGCATGTTCCATCTTGTGTATTGGTCCTCGTAGCTTCCAACAGTTTACTAACTTTTTTTAATGGCATCCCTAAAGGAATCCCATGTGGGGGAGACTGAAAATATTTCATATTCCTCTATGGCCCTTTTCTCAGAGTAAGTATCCCACTAGTCCTTAACATGGGGGACAACCTTGAGGAGTGCAAAAGTAATCTTTTCCCTGTTGGAAAAACTGTGGATGAAAAGTACCCTTCGAGCAGATTCAGCGATTTATCTACAACATCCACATCTATCAATCCTTCAAATAATGGAATATCAAAATTTACATGTACCTTGAAGGGGGTTGCATGGTCGCTTCATGAAGATGTGTCCCCTGTGGGCAGTCGTCGAAGGATATGTGAAAATTTGTCCATCATTTTGTTCCTTTGTCGCGCAAGGGATTCCTCAAGAAATTTTTTAAAAGGATCTCCTGCCCCATCATCTTTCTTCTCGTCCCCCATGGGTTTTTGTCGGGCTCGGTGCGATCGATATTTCAAAGGCTCAACTAGTTCGAGTCCCAACTTCTTGTACCCAAATCTTGTCAAGGACATGCACAAAGAAAAATAAATGAAGAGGAGACTACTCTAATACCATTGATCTGGATTTATGAGTGAAACGAAGTGAATAACATGTTAGACAACTGAGAGTGGGGGTGAATAAGTTGTTACCATGCTTAAACAATTATGGTTCTTTTAAACTTTTTGTAGAGAAACTGAATGATGATCACAATAATGCAGGGAAATAAACAATGGCACTTTCAGCATCATTCACATATATGAGAAACACAGAGAAAGATATTTCCCGAGGAAACCCATGCAGGGTAAAAACCTTTTTTTCTTTATATGATAAGTAATGGTTACATTCTTTACAGTATCATACATATGAGCACCAAATCATAATGAGGCTACAACCTCAGTTTTGCAAGCTGCAACTTGCTGAGAGCACCAACTCTCTGTTTTCTCTAGCACCCACTAGAGGGAAGCACCAACTCCCTGGTTTCTCTAGCACCAACTAGAAGGAAGCACCAACTCCCTGGTTTCTCTATGACCAACTAGAAGGAAGCACCAACTCCCTGTGTTCAAGCACCCACTTGAACCTTTGAGGACACAAGTCCTCCCTAGCTCCTCCCAATCACCCTGAAATATAAATATATGCTATTGAAACTTATTACAGTGATATGATGTTCAACAATGGCTTACCGGACTCATCACTGTTCTGCTGCATTTCGTTGCTCTGTCTGCCTCATTGTCTTTCTGCACACATCACTTGTGCTCTCTGTTCTTCCATTTTTTATGCTCTGTGCGCCATGTCCATTCACTGCACAGTTCCTCTTCTATGCTCTTCAGCTACTGCACTCTCCTCCTTCTTCACACATGAATCACCTTTACCAACAACAATCACAGCAACCTCCAACAACAACAGCAACGACACCCTTCTCTTCTTTGTACTGTGTATTTATAGCTTCTGTGCACCTTGTGCATGCAATGTTCACAATGCCTCTGCATGTTGACTCTGCGCCGTTATCCTCCACCTCTCGAGTGTTCTGTCTGATCATCATCGCGACTCTTCATCTTCTCTGCAATTGAGACTCTTCGTCTTCTTTGTGACATTTGAGCTCACCTTCTCTGTTTTAGTTACAGGCTTCCACGCTCATCCATCTGTCAATCCCTTCTAAGAATATTCTTCCTTCACTTGGACGAATCTTGGAGACTCTTCATCTCCTCTAGCGATCACACAGGGGTCTCTTCGAATTCTCTAGCAGACGCCATCAATGGTTTCTGACAGTTTCACTGTGTCGTGCATCAGTAGCCCTCCGATCAACACTTGATCTAACGGTTCAGATTACATCACGATTTCACCTATCGCGATATCGGGATTCCTGATGTCAATAATTCTTGACATGTCCAACTCTCGATCCCCGATGCCTCTCCATTGACTGGAATCAACGGTCCAGATCAAAGCTTGATCTGACGGCTCAGATTGCATCGTGATTTCACATATCGCGATATCGGGATTCCTGATGTCAATAATCTTTGACATGTCCAACTCTCGATCCCCGAAACTCCGATCAACGGCTCAGATGTGATCTTGATTTGACGGCTCAGATTACGTCGAGTTTTTGTGAGCCCTCTACTCCTTTCACTTTTAAAGATCATGCAGGTTTTCCTCAATCCAACGATGGTCGGACCCTACGCTTGGATCTGACGCCTCTAACTTCAATTAGCCCTCCGGTTAAGCTCGTGGTCCACGTGACCTTCTCCTATATGATCGCAGTCAAACCTCCTCATCAGGGTTTCAGACTTTCCCATGTCGAAACATGTATGTCCTTAGGATTTGCGATCCCTCGAATCCCAACGCGCTCTTTATGCACTAGCTCTCCTGGCTAGGCTCTTGGCCCATATGACCGTTATCCCCATGACCGCAATCTTACCACTCGTCGGGGTTTCAAGATTTTCAATGCCGCAATGTATTGGCTCATGGGATTCCCGATATGTGAAACCCCGATGAGTCATCCCTCCTTTCGGGATTTCACCTTGGCTTTTCCCGATGGTAAACCTCATGCAGCTCCTGTCCGATCTGACGGCTGACGGGATTTCTGAATGAGATCCAACGGTTGTCGATCTCTCCCTTCTGTAGGCTTCTCCTAAGCTCCTCCTGGACATAGAAACCAATGGTCCAGATCTTCTTCTTTAGCCGATCTGACGGCGGCTGTGCTCCCTCCTGAGATTTGCACACTTTCCTCCCAACCTTGGGAGAATTACAAGTTCTCAAAGGCCTCTATCTTTGTCTTCCTTCTCCTTTGCGAACTCCTGTATCTTGAGATTTGATGCGCGCGTTCTCCTCGACGTTGTTCCTCCTAAGCTTTCACTTCCGAATCCCCAAGGGATTCTTGGACTTCTGCGCCTCTGCAGAGTCTTCACATGCACACTCTGATCCTGCCATCTTCACTGTTGTACTTGCCATCAATGACAAGCATACACTACCTGTTAGACATTTGCCAACAATCTCCCCCTTTGGCATTGATGGCAACTAAGGCACCCAAATTCTTTTCTCCCCCTTTGACATCAATGTCAAAGAAGAGACATGCTCCCCCTGAGCTATTACAGGAATTTTTGGAGGCATTAAACATTCAAACAATGCAAAACTCCCCCAAACAAGATGGACTTTTTAGGTGTGAAACGAAATGACACCCAACTTCTATCTGAGATATTCAAACGGTGTCTTGGCTAGGGGCTTAGTAAAGATGTCTGCAATTTGGTCTGTAGTGGGAATGCAATGGACCTAAACAATCTGATTGGTGACCTGCTCTCTCAGAAAATGATATTTTATGGGAATATGTTTTGTCTTGGAGTGGAGGACAGGATTTTTAGACACACTGATGGCACTTGTGTTATCACAATGAATTG
>ML796919.1:445149-463234 GCA_009831015.1 Picea engelmannii | reverse complement strand
TGTTGATCATTTTGTGAAGCACCGTCAAAGAAGGCCCATGGATTGGTGTGGTCAATAGATTCAGGGATAATAATATGAACAAAAGGTGTATCTTTTTCCTCTTGGAAGTGAGAGAGGATCTAAAGGCCCTGAGCAATAATATAATCTGGAATAGAAGGCAGATCCTGAAAAATGGCTTTGTTGCGGGCTAACCAAATTCCCCATCAGACAATGAGGGGGAGAGATTTTATCTTTTTGTGGGCCTGAAAATGAACCCAGACATGCCAAGCCATCTCCACTGAGGGACCATCCCATACCACAACCTGGTTTAGTCACATTGATATTTTAGCCCAGACCCTTTGGGTGAATGGGCAAGTGTTAAGGAGATTGAAACTAGATTCAGTATCCCCTTTGCATAAGGGGCACCAGCCAGGGCCGACAATGCAACGCTTCCCCATATTGTCCCAAATAGGAATTTTGTTATAGATGGCACACCACATGAAGATATTTTCCTTCTATGGGCATTTTAACTTATGGAGTCCTCTCCACCACCAACTCGGTTCTATATGCATGATCTGAATATTTAAAGAAATATACCCCAATTTTGGCTTATATACCCCATGGGGAGATTTCTACCACACTAGTTCATCATCTATTTTAGTAATCTTCATATGACCTGAACAGAGGGAAAGTGTATAGTTGTTCCACATAAGAGCTTGCTTAACCTTCAGACCCAAAGCTTCAGGGCCCATCCAGCCTTGCTGCCAGATTGAAGTGGAACCCAGATCCGCCACCTGTGAAATAAAGAGGAGATCATGTTCGTGAAGTCTATCAACAATTTCATTAGGAAGGATATGATCTTGTCCACAACCTAGCCATGGGTCAACCCTAATCCTAACACTATTCCCCCTACCAACCTGCCAGGCCAGGCCTTCGCCAATGATAGGGAATGAAGATATCACTGCTTTCTAGCTAATAAAATAGTTGGGATGTGATTTCTCAAGTTTCTGAATCCAATCTTCAATTGTATCTGGCTTGATGTATTTGTGTACTACCAACGAGGTCCACAAGATGGTAGTTGAAATCAATCTCCAACCCACTTTGGATTCCAGCGCTTTTGAGAAAATAAATATATTTTTCAAACCCCAACCACCTAGTGCCTTTGGACGGGCAAGGCGATCCCACTTCGCCTAGGGGGAGTATATTATTCCTGAGTGCCCGACCATATAAAATGGAAGCAGATTTGTCTAACCTTCTCAAGGATCCCCTTCAAAATCCAGGCTAGGGACATCCAATAAACAGGAATGGCTCCCAGAACAGATTTGGCCAAGGTAAGTCTTCCAGCTCTGGAGAGCCATGTAAAACTCCAACCTTTAAGACGTTTTTCCATCTTTTCCAATAGCCATTGCCAGTCAACTTTGCGGTAGTTATTTTGTTTAAGATGAAAGCCCAGGTATTTGATGCCTTCCGATAAATCAATAGTCGAGAATGGGAAAATTTGTTTGTAGTGGGCTTCATCGACCGCCTCCATACCTGTGAAAGATAAAGTAGACTTATGTACATTGATAACCATTCCAGTGGCCCCCTGAAACAAGTTGATAATCTCTGCAAGTTTTTCATCATCCCTTTGTCACCCACTACAGAAGATGAGGATATCATCCACAAAGAGAAGGTGAGTGATTCTGAGACCCAGGCCAACCGAAACACCTTAAAAGTCCCCCGAGCCAACAACTTGACCAATTGCACAACTAATCCCTTCCACGACCAGCAGAAATAGCATAGGAGAGAGAAGGAAACCTTGTCTTAGGCCTCTCTCAAACTCGAAAAAGGGAGAGGTTTCCCCATTAATAAGGATTGTAAAAGATACTGAGGATAAACAGGTAATCACCCATCTGATAAAAGGAACTTCAAACCCTAGGTGAGTAAGCAGGAGTTTGATGTAGGACCAGTTGACATGGTCAAAGGCCTTGGATAAATCAATTTTGAATATTTCCCCTCAAGATCTTGAGGTCTTTAAACTTTGGATCCCTTCTTGTGCTACATTGATCGATTCATGGATCGGATGCCCCTCTAGAAAGCCAAATTGTTCTTGCGAGATGGCACCCAAAAGGATTGGCGTTAATCTCCGAGAAATAACCTTGGCTGCAATTTTGTAGAGACATTTACATAATGATATTGGCCTGAAATCGTCAAAGGATTGTGGCTCATCCATTTTGGGGATAAGTGCAATGAAGGTAGCATTTATAGGGTCATACGACGTCCCATTTCTCCTGGATTCTTAAACAACATGAAGGAGATCAGGCCCAAGGAGCTCAAAGAAACCCAGATAGAATTCAATATTCCATCCATCCAGACCCGAGATTTTATCCTTCTGAAAGCTGTGGAGAGTTTCCTTAAGTTCCTCCATACCTACTTTCGCAAAAAGGTCTTTGTTCCCATCCTCGTCAGCGAATCTAGGGAAGAACAGAGCTAGTCTAATAATCTATGCAATATTAACTCTTTGGTCAGCCCTGAAAAGGAACTAGAAATGGTTTTTCCTGAGCTGCTAATCCTTCAAACGAGGAGACAATGGTGCTCGATTGATCTTTTAGCTTCCATATGGTGTTTGTAGCCTTCCTTCCTTTCGCAAAGGCATGGAAAAAAATTGTATTCTCGTCACCTTTATTCAGCTATATAGCCCTGCTCTTTAAGCACCATTCAACCTCTTTATAATCAATCAACTTCCTATGACGCGCCTCCAAAGCTAGGAGATCGACCTTGGCCTCCATCGAAATGTAACCTCCATCTGTAGACTAGGAGATGTGCTCAAGCCTATCTTCAATTTGTCTTAGTTCACTTTCCTCCTTGGCACACTTGGCATGGGCCCAAGGAATAACCAGTTTCTTGATACACTTTAAATTTGTCACAAATTGGACCGCAACTGCGATACCAGAGCCTTGATCAAAAGGAACCCAATTATCCTTAACAATATTATGAAATTATTCATCAGCTAACCAAGTAGCATTGAATTTTAAAGGATTTCCAGGCTTCTTGGGACCCCAGACTAACTCAATCAAGACAAGGGAATGATCAGAAACACCTCCACATCCCACCCACTACCAGAGTTGTAAAGGAATATCCAGAAGAGATTTTGAGACCAGAAAATGATCAAGACGTTTAGCAACCCAGGCATCCCCCGACCGTTGATTCCTACAGGTAGGGAGGAGCTTTAGTGGATCATTGTCAATGGGACCTTGTTCATTTAGAAGTTGGGTAAATAGATCGGTTTAATCATCTGGGTGTGCATTGGGTCTCCAAACTTCTACTTCCCCCAAAGAAAAATTCAAGTCCCCACCAAGGATGAGGTTCGTTGTTCTGAGAAGATGTTTGTTAAGAAGATATTCCCAAAAGGGAGCTCAATCACCATACGACCCATACACATTTAGAACCCTGAAATCTAAGCCCAATCCTTATATCAACAAATCCACCCCCAGGCAGGAATCAAAGGCCCGAGAGTTTGTGACTTTAACCAATTGTGAATTCCAACCAATTGCCAACACACCCGACCGACCATTTGCATCAGAACCAACGAACTTCCAGGATGAAAGTAAAGACTCCAACATCCTAATCACTAAATCCTCCTTCTCCATAGTTTCTTGATGAAGAACTACATAAGGTTGATTCAACAAAATCAGTCGTTTCAGGGCAAGTTTCTTCTAGGAGCTCGCCACTCCCCTGTAGTTGAATGATATAAGCTTCATGGGTGAACTCCATTTTGGGATCATACTGCTCTAAGGACCCCGAGGATTGAATATTGACGTTCATAAGCGATGTCAACTAAAGCATGACTTTGTGCTTTCGAGAGATGGCAGGTTCTTCCCCACCCCTTTTTATGGGAAGGCCCATCAAGATTGGGGCCCAATCTAAATCCACTTGACTCCACTACAATGTTACGATTCTGGAGTTGGAATTGAATGACTGAATCTTTCGAGCCCATGGAGGAGAGCTCATCTAATGAACTGTGGAGGGGAGAGCCGAGAGAGGAGGGCGATAGGAGAGAGAAAGAGGCAATTGGGATAGAGTTGGATACGGGGGGAAGGCATCAACCCCAAATGACAGTGATGCATGGAAGGGGAGGTCTCGAATAGAGGGGGATGAATCCAACTTTAGGAAATTTAATGAATGAATTAAACCATTAACAAGAGCGGGAATGGAGAGATTCATACCAAGAAAAGAGTTGAGTTGTTGTAAGGAGAGCATCTCTGGTGAAGGAGAGACCACGAAACCCACATCGAGTTGATGCATAACCAAAGCAAGCATGTTCTCATTTGTAATCAACATCTGAATATTTGCAACCCTCCTCTAGCTTTGTGGCAATGGAGCCGATGAAGAAGACTCGTTGGTTGAGGTAGGGAGAGAACTGGAGCCCTCACATGCCAACGGACCAAGGTGTTTCTGAGTTTGAATAGCTGGGGATTTTCCTTCTTGGGCGCGAAATGGTAAGGGGTAGTCCTTAACAATGTGGCCATGTTCGTGGCATCATCAACATCTAAATGGTAACCCTTCATAGTCCAGAATTTGAGTTCTGGTGCGACCTTTGTCGAACATCTTAAATTGCTTTTGTAAACCCCTCTAATGTTGAGAGATATAAGGATACAGGCCATGAACATTTCCCTGATCTCCTTGAAAGACATATCTATAGCCATGAATCTTCCAAGCATATTCCCAATATGTTGAAAGCTTTTGAGGGACAAAAACAACGGAGGGAGTCCAGGCAGCTGAACCTAGACAGGAATGGTGTCCATTGTTTCACTACCAACATCGAAAGTGGGTTCCCATTTTTTCAGGAGAATTGGGGAGGATTCAATGCACCACCCACACTGCAGGGCTTTTTCAACTTGTGAAAATTCGGAAAAAATAATCATAAACCACCCTTTTGATAAGTGGCTTGTCTTCAGATGAGGGTTATATGAAGACCCCCATGTTGCAGCCACCCAAACCTGTAGAGTTTTGAGGCTGAAATGTCGACCATAAGCTTTCCCAACGAAATTTTTGTCTGCCATTTCAATGGCCTCTGCCATCGTAATGTCTTCACCAAATACCAGGTTAGACTCTTCTGGAGTCATCCGGACACACTTGTTTTGTCTCCACCTTTTTCTTGCATTTCCTTGTGGTGAGGGCCTTTCTACTGGAGATGAGACCAATGTGGCCTCTGTCTCCCCCAAAATACCATCCCAACTATTGAGGTTTGATGGTTCAAGACAGGACGCAATAAACTCGGTATTATGAGGCGGGGCTCCAGAAGCTAGGGATTGGGGCAATTCAGGACAAGGGTAAAGACATGAGAGAGGGAAATCTTAGTCCAAACATGGGATATCATCAACAACATTACCCACGGGGAGACTGTCAATGAGGGAACAAGGAACATAGGGAGTCATCGTTGGCAAGGAGATTTGAGGAAAAACAATGTTGGAATGGGGAGAGTCCACAAAAAAAGCCATGGATTCGCCTTGAGAGAAAAAACCTTGTGGAAAAAAAGACCATTCCAAAGACGAGAGGTCAGTAAGGTTAGAGAAGACATACCCATCAACGAAACCGTCAGAAGGCAGGGAAATCGATGCAGTACCCAGGTCCGAAGCACCAAACTAAGTGGTCGAAGCTGTAACAAGCGAAGAGAACAAAGAAGGACCCCCCGACCAAATCATTGAACCGGCCATAGAAGGACATGAGGTTGTGTCAAGAAAGGGATAATTGTCAGTTGGTGATGACCAGGGCAGTAGCTCTGCTGGGTCCAAAGAATAATCTATGTTTTCCTCGTATATCATCATAATTTTCAACCAAAAAATGAAGAAAATAAAAGCCCTTACTGCTAGAATAAACCCCAACTGCGAACACAAGTTATGCACGACCGCAACAACCAGCGAGAATGACGATAAGGGTTATTTCGGACCTATGGTAAAAAGTGAAACCACAGAGCCATTTTCTGATCATCTGATATCGTATCAATTAGTTCATAAACCATTTTATCCTATTCTATATATAATGTTAAAAGAATACTATTATTATCTCCAAAAATATACCAAATATACAATTACAAAACCTTATCTTTCAAAATTGTTTTCTTTACAATAAGAATAAAATATAAAGAAACGAACAAAATTTTATTGAGAAATCATGTTCATAATCTCAAGTGTTTCTTTCCTGCTAAATTGATACCATTAAAATTCCACCATCTAGCTATATTCCACTTTTGAAAAGTTCATCCACTTTCATATTCATATCCATATAAATATGTTAATAATTTTTTTTGAAAATTTTGATAATAATAATTGTACTTTATTAAATTTTGATAATAATAATAATAATTTAGTTTTATTGGATGTTAATCATCTTCATCATTATCATCATTATAATGAATCTATTAAATTAAAAAACATTTTAAAAAATTCACTTAAATCATAAAAAAAATTTAAAAAATATATACTTTTATTTTAAGTACAAACATGTTTTAATTTAATTTATATATTTTTACCTTATGATTTTGAATTTTCTATCCATTTTATTATCATAATTTTAAAAACCATAAAACATAATTTTATTAAATTATTTATTTTATAATTTTTATTGATAAATAACTAATTTGAAATAAAAATGATCTTAACTAAAATTATAAATAAATAAAAAATGTTTGTTTTTTTCCTTAGATTTGTGGAGCGGATAATATTTATCCATGAATCAAATTTCCGTGAACAATTAAAAATCAACCAACATTATAAATCCAAAGTTTTGAAGTTTTTCTTAAGGATTTATAAAGACAATGCTTTCACTAATAATTATATCCAAACAAGTGTTGCATGGCAGCGTAATCCCTGTCGGGTTGAATTGAGAATAAATGCACAGGGATGGAGAAAAAATAGGAGATGTGGCAAGCAACATGAAGCGCATGTGGTACCCATGCAGTAAATGACACATGGCCTCTAGAGTCCCATTTATTTTTTGAAACTATATAATCCATCTTGCTATGTTCGAAATTTTCGTTCTTTCCAGTAGTGTGACTTGCTATGTTCGAAATTTGTTCGAAATTTATGTTCCTACCTTGCATGTTTTATCTCTTCAATGTATACTTTCAACTGGTTAGAGTTAAGTACAATTTCCATAGACCATCTGGTTTGTATGTCTCTATATGTGCCAGGACAAAAAAAATTATATGCATAGCAAGAGAAAAAGATATGCATGAGAAAAAGATAATTCAAATTAAATAGACACAATTTATTGACATTCAACATAGTTGAAGATAAAAATTTATGAGCACACAAATATAAAATGAGATAAAAAAAATAGTTTTATTTGAAATATATCAAAAATAATATTGTTTGTTACATATTCCTAGAAATTTAAATGTGTTTGTCATATAGACTAAGATTGGGGTTCCCGCAGACCATAAGAGAAATATGTACAAGAAATAGAATTGTGGAAAGAAGAAGTGGGCGACGATAGAGTGTAATACCTGAAAAGAAGAAGTTGGAAGGTATTAGTATTTGGCTAGACATTTCTATTTAAAAAGATGGAATAACTGGATTGATAAACAAAGCAGTATGTGATCAGTATAGACTTACATTGATGGTACATATCACTCCTTTTGTTATTTGCTTGTTGATGCCTTTTTATTGTTGTCATCAACAACTACTGGAATCGTGCCAACTGCCTTTTGCCTTTCATCGACGACCTGCTTCAATTCCCTTTCGACCCATTCTTCAATGTAACTTCTCAAGGGGGCAACGTTGATCTCATTAAGGATTTTTATGTTGAAAATTTCCTTTTCTAATTCCGTTAGATCGATAGAAAGATTGTGTAGAGCCTGGTTAATTTCTTCATTATGTACCGAATAGTCGACTAGCCAGTTGTCCACATCATCTTCACCATATTCAAGGATGTTGTAAAACTTTTCTAAAGACAATGCCTTAAAAATATCAACTTGTTTATTGAAGGCTTGCTTAGTTAAGGGAAAGGAGTTGACGATTAACTTGGGGTCTTGGACCTCGTTCGTCCTTCCGGCTAAGTCTATTTTGGTCAACTTTGTGAATAATTTTTCTTTCTTTGATATGGCTTGTTCACATGATTGGACAATGAGATGCAGGTTCTTCACTTTCTCTTTCCAACATGCATTTAATTGAGTGATCCGGTTTTTGGAGGGGATATCTTGTTCTTTTCTTCTCATTAATATCATGTTGTTGACATGGGTGCCAAAAGGGAGGACCATGTCTAAATAGAAACGTTCTTCATTTTTTAAATCCGTCTGCAAATGTTCTAGCAAAATATGTGCCCTTGTTCCAAGGGAAGCCATACTTTGTGATGTTTCCCAGGCCTCAATAATCGGTTCCTTTCTTTTCTTGATATTATTCTCCACATATCCTCTACACGATGCGAGGAGGCTAGAGGATCCTTTTAACTTGGATACAGGGGTGGCAAGCATGGTTATTACGAAAGAACTGACAAACAATGGCATAGGAATCAAAGCTTCCTCCAATTTCTTGACTCGGTCCTTCAGTCTAGCATTCTCAGCCTCAATGCCTCCAATGGAATCATCAAGAGAATATTTGGTTTCTCTGTGAAGTCGAGAGTGTAGAAATTTCAATACAAATTAAGTATTTCCTGCAATTCTCCTAATCTAAAAATTATATGCCACTGTTAAATACAGAATCACTTCTACTAATATTCTTGTGTAAATTTAAACCACGATTACAAAGTGAAATATCAAGAACACATAACACATAAGTTTTACCGAGAAAGCGTAAAGCTAAAAACCCCACTATCATATATTATGTATATCATGGATCATGAAACAATCTCATACAAAACTCTAATCCAAGAGCTCTCAATACAATACAATCGTCTCACACTGTCATACAAAACTCAACAAATACATGTGCCAATTTTTGTCTCCAGACAGCCTGCCTCCTCTGCACAATCCATGCAATTAGAATTCTCACAATGAATTCGAATTGCCTAGTTTGCACATGCTCATCAGCATATCCACTGCATGTGTGATTGCATGAGTGCACTTCACTCAAATCACAACTGATAGCCAAACTGTTCCTTTCACCTGTTATCTCAACTGGGTCTCCACTGGATCTGACATGCATGTAGTTAACCGTGGTGAATCTTCAGTTGCATGTGAGTTCAGTGATTGTGGATTAATTAATAATTAATTCACTGAACTCTTACTAGTGTAAGTTCAGTTACAACTAGTACAATTGGGCTTAACTCACTTAATTGAGTTAAACTACTTCAAAACTCTCATAACTACACTTATAACTCTGTTACAACTTCAAGTCACCTCCATGTCTTACCAACCAACCTTTGAACTCGAATTTCCCATAGTTAACTGATTTTCCATTTCAGTTAATTATATTCAAGTAATTATGAGATAATAGATTAATATTTATTGTCCAATTATTTAAGGGAAAAATAAATTAGACACATGTTTCTTGTTGACTTTTCAACACTCCCTCTCAACAAGAAAGGGATTATCCTTCACCCCAATCCTGTCTCTATGATATTCGAATTTGCTCCTGGTGAGTGCCTTCGTCAGAATGTCTGCATCTTGATCTTCCGTAGGAATATATTGAAGCAACATGATCTTCCGCTGCACACAATCTCTGAGATGATGATACTGGATATCTATATGCTTAGATCTATCATGAAACACATGATTAATCTAGAGTTTAATGCAACTCTAATTATCACAATGAATCACTATCAGATCTAAATGAGAACCAAAAAAACCAACCAAGATCTTTCTCATCCAGATAGCCTCACATGCAGCTTGACTCGCTGCCATGTATTCCGCTTCCGCTGAACTAAGTTCCATAGATCTTTGTTTCCTGTTGTACCAAAAAACAATTGTAGATCCAATACTAAAGATCCTCCCTAATGCGCTCTTTCTGTCTGTTGGGCTGCTCGCCCAATCTACATCCGTGAAGCCATGCAACTTCACCTCATCCGTCTGTCTGTACCATAATCCATACTCAGATGTGCCCTTCAGATATCTCAGAACATGCTTACCCACCTTCTAAAAGAGTTTGGTAGGCTTAACCATTGCTTGACTCAACTGGTTAACCGCATAGCAAATGTTTGGTCTCGTGTTCACTAAATACATTAGTGAACCTACTAACTATCGATAGACAGTAGCATCCACTACCTCTCTAGAAGTAGCATCCTCTTTCCTCCAGTTTTCTGGAAGAGAGTATCCATGGGTTTGCAACCCTCCATGTGAAACTTACCCAGTATCTCCCTTGTATACTTTCTTTGAGACACAAAAAGTTCACCATCTCGCTGCCATATTTCCAATCCAAGGAAATAATGAAGAAGGCCCAAGTCCTTCATCTCGAACTCCTTTGCAAGTTCATCCTTGCATGAGCGTATCAACTTCTCATCACCAGTCAGTATTAAATCCTCAACATAAAGAACAATGATTAAAAGCTTACCTCCACCAGAATTTGGTATAGGTTTGCATTCGCTTCACTTTTGGTGAAGCCCAATCCAGTGAAATAGTTGTCTATCCGAGTGTACCAAGCATGGGGTGTTTGTTTCATCCCATACAGTGCTCTCTTGAGTTTGCACACATGCGACTCCCTATCAAAGGTCTCAAAACCTTCTGGTTGTTCAATGTACACTTCTTCCTCAATGATCTCAATGTACACAGTTTTTGCATCCATCTGATGAATGCGCCAGCCCATTTGCGTTGAGAGTGCAAGGATAGATCTTATGGAAGAGTACCTTGTGACAGGTGCAAAGGTCTCATCATAATCTATCCCCTCGATCTATGAGAAGCCTCGGGCCACAAACCTGGCCTTGTCTTTCTCCACACTCCCATCAACTGATTGCTTTACCTTGTAGATCCACCTTGAACCTACCATTGATTTGTCAACTGGTCTTGGGACAATTTCCCATGCACTGTTTTTTACAATGGATTCATACTCCTCTACCATTGCATCAACCCAAGTGGGATCATGCACTACTTCCTGAAAGGAAGATGGTTCAGTCACAATACATTTTCTCATGAGAGCCATGTATCCAACAAATCGATCAGAAGACTGTCTCTGCCTATGCTATGAAGTAGGGGATCCTACATTCTGTGCAACATCTAGTCTCAATCTGTCAGCTTTCGTGGTGCACTTTCTGCCATTTCTGATGGATGGATCTGCATGAGTGGTTTCCTCCACTCCATGAACCTCCTCATGTGGATGATCCACATCTTGAGACTCATCTTTGGGAACCAACAGTTCCTCTTCTGCATGCAAGTCTAGCTCCCTCTCAAGCGACAACTGCATGGCTTTCCCCTCGAAGAATTTTATATCCCGACGCATAATAGTCATCTTACTGTTCGACAAATACACATGATAATTATGGGGTGTTTATGTGTACCCCACAAATATCCCAACTTCAGCAGTCGGTTCCAACTTCTTCCTGGAATCCTTGGTCACATGCACATAAATAGATGAGCCAAAAATCTTAAAATGAGAAACATCAGGTTTCTTACTAGTGAAAGATTCTTCTGGTGTACTCATGCCAAGTATTCTATGAGGACAACGGTTTTGCACATAAACCGCAACATTGCATGCTTCTGCCCACAAATGCATTGGTAGGCCCTGATCATGCAACATCGCTCGTGATGCACCCACGATCATTCTGTTCTTTATATCGGTTACCCCATTTTGTTGTGGGTTATGAGGCGCTATGAGTTCTCTTCGAATTCCTTCTCTGCTACAGAAGTCTTTGAATTTGTTAGAGATGTATTCTCCACCATTTTCGCTCCTTAGAGCCTTCACTTGCTTCCCTGACTCTTTCTCCACCAATGCTTTAAACTCACAGAACTTTGATAATGTTTGATCCTTCTTATGCATGAAGAATATCCATCATTTATGAGAAAATTCATCAACAAAAATAACATAATACCTATGTTTTGTTGTTGAAGCAACCGAGAATGATCCACACATGTCTGTGTGAATTCTCTCCAGGATCACCGAAGCACGGTTCTCCTTTTCATGAAAAGTGGACTTTACATACTTCCCCAGGGTGCACCCCTTGCACTGATCTAACTGAGTAAGTGTTCCCATTGGAAGTCCAGTAGATATTTGTTGCATGATCTTCAAGGCTCCATGATGAAGATGGCCCAATTGCCAGTGCCATAATTCGTCCGCATCTCGACTCACCACTTTTTCTGCCTTGCCCACCATGGCACCGCAACCATCTACCTCCAGCATGTAGAGATTCTTAACTTGAATCCCTATCTTCTTGACTTGACCCATTGCTTTATGTCGCAGGTAGGCTTTTCCACCGCTGAAAACAACATCATAGCCTCTATCCTCCAACATTGCAACTGAGACCAGGTTTTTCTTCAGACCTGGAACATGCATAACATTTTTCAATTGAAATGGTTTACCTGACTCCCTCTGAAAGGTAATGGTACCAATACCAGTCGCATTGTATCGTCCATCGTCGCTCATCTCTATATGCATTATGAGATCTTTCTCCTCCAAGTCACTGAAAGACTCTTTATCTTTCGTCATGTTGTAGGAAGCGCCACTATCCAAATACCACACCGATCCTGATGCACTTGAAGCCATGCATGAGATCAAAGAGAAGTCAAGTTCAAATTGCGAGACAAGAGCCTCACCAGTTTCAACTCCAACAATTGTCTTGTTCTTCCTCTTCTGCGAATAGTTAGTAGCGAGATGCCCATGTTCGTGACAGTGAAAACACTTCACTTTGGACAAATCCAGCTTCTTGACTTTAGACTTGGATTTTGAATGGAATTTCTTCCCTTTCCCTTTCCTTGCCTTGGCAATCAAAGCACAATCCTCTTCATCATCACGCTTTGATGAAGATCCATCTCTGGTATTCCGCTTGAACTCCTCTTGCACTAGATCCGACCATAGTCGTTCCCAATCTGGCAAATTTTTTCCTTCCATTGACAGAGTCTTGATAACTGTGCCAACTCTTGGGAAGTCCTAGGAGAGCCAAGCTCACCAAATCATCAGCAGTGACTGTTATTCCCAAACTTCCAATCTCATCCCGACATTGGACAAACTTCGTGAGATATTTTGGAATGGAGTCGCCCTTCTCCATCTTGATATTCCTGAGTTTATCTTTGAGCACCAATTTCCTATGGTCATTGTTGTTCTGGAACAGATCTGTCAAAACCTTCCGCATTGCATGTGGTGTGGCTTTCCCATGGAGACTTGAGACAATGTGGTCTCGTACTCCCTCCAACAAAATCCTCCTCGCCTTTGCCACTTTCTTTTGCCATGCATCAAGATTTGCAGTGTATGTCGCATCCGGCTTAGGAACATCTTTGTCAATGTATTCCTTCAAGCCATTGTCTTCGAGTACTGCTTCCATCCTGTCCTTCCAAGAAATGTAGTTCAAGCTTCCCTCGAGTGCATACTCCAACCTCAAGCCATTGAAAGCCATTTCGATTTTGAATCAACTGTAGCACCAAGAAAGTCCTTCTGCAAATTCGAATGTTATCCAACCACAAACTCAACTATTGCAATCCTTCTTGCCCTAGGAGGTTCTCACATGACCAGTTACTAGCCTGAGGGAAGTTCGCACCTCTCCTTTGAGTAGCCTGTGAGAATCTTAATGAAGTTCGCACCTCTCCTTTGAGTAGGGTGCGAGAATTTATGCTCCTAGGAATGCATGAAGTTTTAAGTACTAAGGTTCGCACCCTACCAGAGATGGGACCTGCGAAAATACTATTATTTTCGCACCTCACTTCCGTGGCTCCGTGGCTCTGATACCATGTAGAAATTTCAATACAAATTAAGTATTTCCTGCGATTCTCCTAATCTAACAATTATATGCCACTGTTAAATACATAATCACTTCTACTAATATTCTTGCGGAAATTTAAACCACGATCACAAAGTGAAATATAAAGAACACATAACACAGAAGTTTTACCGGGAAAGCGTAAAGCTAAAAACCCCACTATCATATATTATGTATATCATGGATCATGAAACAATCTCATACAAAACTCTAATCCAAGTGCTCTTAGTACAATACAATCATCTCACACTGTCATCCAAAACTCAACAAATACAGGGGCCAATTTTTGTCTCTAGACAGCCTGCCTCCTCTACACAATCCCTGCAATTAGAATTCTCACAATGAATTCGAATTACCTAGTTTGCACATGCTCATGAGCATATCCACTGCATGTGTGATTGCATGAGTGCACTTCACTCAAATCACAACTGATAGCCAAACTGTCCCTTTCACCTGTTATCTCAATTGGGTCTCCACTGGATCTGACATGCATGTAGTTAACCGTGGCGAATCTTCAGTTGCATGTGAGTTCATTGATTGTGGATTAATTAATAATTAATTCACTCAACTCTCACTAGTGTAAGTTCAGTTACAACTAGTACGATTGGGCTTAACTCACTTAACTGAGTTAAACTACTTCACAACTCGCATAACTACACTTATAACTCTATTACAACTTCAAGTCACCTCCATGTCTTACAAACCAACCTTTGAACTTGAATTTTCCATAGTTAACTGATTTGCCATTTCAGTTAATTATATTCAAGTAATTATGAGATAATAGATTAATATTTATTGTCCAATTTATTTAAGGGAAAAGTAAATTAGACACATGTTTCTTGTTGACTTTTCAACAGAGAGATTTGGGACGGCCGCGTGTTTACAAGGTTAACCTCTGAACGAGATTTTCCTTTCTTATTTTTTACATTTCTCTTTTCAATAATTAATTTTTTAGACTTGCTATGAAAAACAACGCTCTGGAATACGAAGGATTCATCTTCATAAAAAAATTTGGTATCGGCTATGTCCATTGGGAGACTATGCTGGATCCCATCTCCAGGCTGATCAAGGTTGTAGAATAAGCTATCCAGATCAGTCTCAAGTTCCATGTTCTCACTCTCAATTTCGGGCTCTTCCACCTGCCCTACAATTTTTTTTGTCTTCTTCTCCACGGGAAGCTTGTGAGAACTATCAATTTTAGGGTGAGGAGGGTTGTTATTTCCTCCTCCGTTTGAATAATTCTGGGTTTCTTTCTTACTATGGTGGGCCGTTGGAGAAATGCTCTGGGATGTCATACTTTTGGGAGTGTTATCCGACGATTGAACACTCTTCTCATCAGGGCCTTTTCCCTATTGCTTGTACAATTCAGTGGTGCTTTGCAATGTGTCTAGGTCATCGGCATCAGAAGCAGGAGTATTGTCACCAATGTCTCTGTTTTCACTCAGGTGTTTCTGGAAAAAATCATTTTCGAGGCCAACTGTAAGTAAATGTTCTAAAAAAATTTATTAGGTTTGAACCCTCTTAGGTTCAAGTTGTTGAAATGGGCTGCAAATTTGTCAATTTTGTTGACTTTCCTCAACACGAAGTCCCCGAATTTCCAAGGAAGAGGAATGAATTGTTTTTTTCTCTTCTCATGGAATAGATGCAACTGGTAGTTGTATTGCCTTGTTATTCTTGTAACAAACATTATGTTTGTAATGTGACATGGAAGAAGAGCAGGTTTTCCCTTGGAGCCAAAAATCATTATCACACTGTAATTATCCATTTGTTCAAGTGCCCCCTTCCCGTCCAAAAGCTTGGTTGCCTGGTCAGATATGCGGGGAGCATCTTCTCCTAATAATAAAACTTTGAAAACATAGACAAAGTCATTAAAAACCTCATAAAAACAGTGGGAGGCCGTGTGCTTCCACAAGGCCTGGTACCAGAAGGTTACTAGGTCGAATTATCAGTTTACCTTCTTGGACAGAGACAGTTTTGGAAACTGACAGCAATGCGCTATCACAAAAACCAAGTAGGATGACATATAAAATTTCTTCTCCTTTTTGAAGCTTGCCAATTGGGAACAAATTTCATGGCAAATTAGCTTCCCCCAATAAAAAAATGGCTTGTTCCTTGACTGTGAAATACAAAATATAAAGAACCATGTGGGAAATAGTTGTTGTGGATTCCTGTCTTGTTATTATTATAAACAACCAGGCAATTTCCCGAAATAGATTTCTAAATGAATTAACCTGCAAGTTTGTGATATCTTCAAGAACTACCATCGGGTCTTCCAGGAACTCGGGAAAGAGGTCCAACCCGTTGTTATGCTTTCTTAGGAATTGCTTGGAGTCTTCTCCTCTGAACGTCAATGTCATGTTAGAAAAACAGGCTCGTGGAGCAATAAAATAAAACAAATGCGGAAATAAAACACAGAAGATACACAATACAATAGAGACACAGATATACGTGGTTCAACCAGTGTGGGCTACGTCCACCAAAGAAATTGTCAGGTCCTTCCTTTATTATTATCCAACAAATGAAGGGATACAAACTACAACAAACCCGCTATAACTTCCTCTTCTTTCTCTCACAGTCTCCTATCTTAGAATACAATATTCGCCATAATACTTAGCTACAATACATTTCCCTCATAAAAGAGGGTTTCCTTCTAGGGAAAAAAACCCTAACATAATTTATATTGTTGGATTTGTGACCTTATAATGAACGGTCCAGATTTACAATGAAATTACAATATACATTTACAAGGCAATTTTTCCTTTGGGGGCTTCTCCCCCAAATCCCCACTGAGGGCCCGCTTGCCCCCGGACCCCAAAGAGGGGGTAACCCCCCTCTGCACTCCCCTACGTGGAAGAGTGTACATTATTCTAGGGTGTAAAGTCTTCATGGGTTATAAACATGGCTGAAAACAAAGACCTTTGAATCTGGAAGATAATCAGGCTCCACAACCAACAATCTCCCACTTGGAGACTGATCTCAACAACTCCACCACTGTTGTATCTGTTGGACTATGAACCTTCTTGGACCTGGCAAATTTCTCATCTTCATCTTCATTATTGAAGACCAACTGAAACTGAGCAGGAACTCAGTTTCTACCTGGTTACTCCCTTTGTTAACATATCTACAGGATTCTGGCTAGTGTGTATCTTTTCCAACTTCAAATGTCCATCTTCCAAGGTGGATCGTATGAAGTGGTACCTCAACTGTATATGCTTATTCTTCGAATGGAAGGCCGAGTTCTTTGCAAGAAGAATGACACTCTCATTGTCACAGTACAACCTGTTATTCTCTTGCTTCTTTCCCAATTCCTCCATAAACCTTTGTAACCAAATCATCTCTTTACTAGCCTCTGTAGTAGCAACATACTTTGCCTCTATTGTTGAAAGTGAAACAACCTTTTGCAGTTTCAAAATCCAACTTATTGTTGTTCCACCTATAGTAAAAACATACCCTGTGGTGCTCCTCATGTTGTCTTTATCACTTGCCATATCTGAATCAACATATCCCTGTAGAAAAGTGTCTGAACCTCTAAAACATAATGCATGAGTAGCAGTACCTATCAAATACTAGAGATTCAATTTTACTGTCTCCCAATGTTCTTTACCTGGATTGTTCATATACCTGCTCACAACTCCCACTGCATGTGCAATATCTGGTCTTGTGCAAACCATTGCATACATCAAGCTGTCAACTGTTGATGAATAAGGGACCCTGGACATGTATTATATCTCCTCATGTGTCTTGGGACACATTTCCTTAGTTAATTTTAAATGGCTGACCAAAGGTGTACTAATTGGTTTTTCACTCTTCCTTCTGAACCTTTCCAATACCTTCTCTATGTACTCACCCTGAGACAATGTCAATTTGCGATTTTTCCTGTCTCTTGTTATTCTCATACCAAGGATTTTCTATGCAACACCCAAATCCTTCATCACAAATGAATTAGCTAATTTCTTCTTGAGCACATTTATATCCTGCATATTAGACCCTGCAACAAGCATGTCATCTACATACAATAGCAAGATAATATAACTTCCATTTTCTAGCTTTTAAAAATAAACGCAGTGATCAGAATGACATCTACTATAACCTTGTTTTGTCATAAACCTGTCAAACTTCAAATACCACTTCCTTGGAGCTTGCTTTAGGCCATACAAACTCTTCTTCAACTTGCATACCAAATTCTCCTTCCCTTTGACCTCATACCCCTGTGGTTGTTGCATATAAATCTCTTCCTCCAAATCCCCATGGAGAAAAGTTGTTTTTACATCTAACTGTTCAAGATGCAAAT
>ML796919.1:412973-445066 GCA_009831015.1 Picea engelmannii | reverse complement strand
ATAAATCTCTTCCTCCAAATCCCCATGGAGAAAAGTTGTTTTTACATCTAACTGTTCAAGATGCAAATCTTCTACTGCCACGAGACTCAAAATAGTCCTAATTGAAGTCATTTTAACAACAGGAGAAAATATTTCATCAAAATATATACCTTTCTTTTGTGCAAACCCCTTTACAACAAGTCTAGCCGTGTACCGTTTTTCTCCTCCATCTTCTTCATTCAACTTGTAAACCCATTTATTCTGCAATGTTATTTTTCCTGCAGGCAATTGAACCACGTCCCAAGTCTGGTTATTTACCAAGGAATCCATTTCCTCCTTCATTCCTTGCTCCCACTTATTTTTGGTGTCTACCTGCATTGCCTCTTCATAACATTTTGGTTCACCAGAATCAGTCAACAATAAATAATACAATGAAGGAGAGTATCGTTCAGGGGGTATACTTAACCTGGTAAATCTTCTAACTACACTTGCAGGAGTTTGAGGTACCTATTTCTCCTGTTGTTGTACATTTTGATTCTTTGGTTCCTTTGGAATTTCTTTTCCAATGATCTCATCAAGCACTGTGTATTCTGGTTTTTCTTTTTCATGTTTCTTTCCCTGCAACTGATCTTTGTACATGACCTTCTCATTGAATATGACATCTCTACTCCTAATGATTTTTTTATTTTCATAATCCCATAAGCAATAACCAAAATCATTAACACCGTATCCAATAAAGGTACACTTCTTGGATTTTTCCTCAAGCTTTGTTCTATTTTCTTTATCAATATGGACAAATGTTTCACAACCGAAAGTCTTCAAAAAAGAATAGTTTACCTTTTTTTTTGTCCATTCCTCCTCTGGAATTCTACCATCCAAAGAGTTTGAAGGTCCTATTTTTATTAAGTAAACAACAGTATCTACAACATCTACCCAGAACTGTAAGGGCAAACCAGCATGCAATCTCATACTCCTTGCACGCTCCATTATTTTCCTGTTCATCCTTTCTGACACACCATTTTCTTGTGGTGTTATTGGAACTGTCTTCTCTCTACAAAACCCATGGTAGGAACAATAATCATCAAACTCCTTGCTGCAATATTCACCTCCATTATCTTATCTGAGACACTTCAACTTTTTTCCTGTCTCATTCTCAACCAAAGCTTTCCATTTCTTAAAAATATCAAAAACATCATATTTTTGTCGAATGCAATAAACCCAAGTTTTTCTAGTTGCATCATCAATAAAAGTAACATAGTAACGAGATCCGCCAAGAGATGATACCTGAGTTGGTCCCCATACATCTGTATGCACAATCTCTAACCTTTCACTCTTCTTTTCTTTTTCGACTCTAAGAAATCTGACTCTCTTTTATTTTCCATAAACACAATGCTCACATAAGTCCAAATCAATTTGTTTAAGATCTGGCAACAAATTTATTTTGTGAAGTATATGCATCCCCTTATCACTCATGTGTCCAAGCCTATGATGCCACAGTGTTGTATCCACTCATGTAGATGCTAAAGAGATAGAAGAGTCAGTACTACCAGTACATAAATACAATGTACCTACCTTCTCTCCTTTTGTTATCACCAATGATTCTTTGATGACCTTCCATGTCTTATCTGTAAATATGGATATACAAACTTCACTTGCCAACTATCCTATTGAAATTATATTTTTCCTTAGATATGGAACGTGTCTTACCTATTTCAACAACCATTGGTTTCCATTGCTTTGCTTTATTTTTACCCTTCCCATTCCAACAATTTTGCATGGTGCATCATCGCCCAAATGAACCTGTCCAAAATCACCTTGAACATAATCTAGAAAATGTTTCCTATGGGGTGTGGCATGAAATGAAGCCCCTACATCTACCACCCAAGACTCAGAAATGTTATTCACAGAAAGAATCAAAGCATCTTGTAACACATCACCTGTTATATTTGCTTCCTCATTTCTCCCCTGTTGTCCATCTCTCTGTTTCTTTGGAGCTTTGTAGTATTTCTTCAGATGTCCTTTCTTCCCAAAATTCTAGCATTCTATCTTTCCAAGTATGGATTTGGATCTGCCCTTCCTAGAATTCTCATGGTTCCCTGAGCCCTTTCCTCTATCCTTTTGTCTTCCCCTATTCTCCATGTTCAACGCATTACCTGATGTCTCACTTGTGTTTTTCCGTCGCATTTCCTCACGAAGGATAACACCAACAACATCATCAAATTTTAAAGTATTTGAACTAGAGACAGAGTTACTTACAACCATGGCCAAGCCGTTCCAGGTTTCTGGCAATGAGCACAAGATTAGAAGAGCCCTGACCTCATCATCAAATTCCACTTTTACATAACTTAGTTTATTAGTAACCGTATTAAATTCATTTAAATGATCTGCAACAGACCCACCTTATGACATCTTCATATTAAATAATCTCTTCATTAGAAATACCTTATTGGACGCCGAGGGTTTTTCATACAATTTAGCCAATGTGTCCATCAAACCCTTCGTTGTCTTTTCTTTCAAAATATTGAAAGCCACTGATGTTGCCAGGCTCAGTCGTATCGTTCCTAGAGCCTTTCTGTCAATAATCTCCCATTCTTCGTCCTTCATGGCCGTCAACTTCTTTGCTACTTCACCCAATGGTAGGAATAGATCCTTCTGATATAAATAATCTTCCATCTGCATCTTCCATAATTGGTAGTTTTGGTCGTTAAGTTTCTTGACCCTAAACTTTCCATATTACGCCATTGCTCCCACTTGAACTAGGAACCCTCCTTTCCTGCGAGTTACCTTTCCCTCTGATACCAATTATTAGAAAAATAGGATCGTGGAGCAATAAAATAAAACAAATACGGAAATAAAACACAGAAGATACACAATACAATAGAGACACAAATATACGTGATTCACCCAGTGTGGGCTACGTCCACCAAAGAAATTGCCAGGTCCTTCCTTTATTATTATCCAACAAATGAAGGAATACAAACTACAGCAAACCCGTTGTAACTTCCTCTTCTTTCTCTCACAGTATCCTATCTCAGAATACAATATTCGCCATAATACTTAGCCGCAATACATTTCCCTCATAAAAGAGGGTTTCCTTCTAGGGCAAAAAACCCTAACATAATTTCTACCGTTAGATATGCGACCTTATAATGAACGGTCCAGATTTACAATGAAATTACAATATACATTTACAAGACAATTTTTCCTTCAGGGGATTTGCCCCCAAACCCCTGTCGGGGGCCCGCTTGCCCCCGGACCCCGTAGAGGGGGTAACCCCCCTCTGCACTCCCCTGCATGGAAGAGTGTACATTCTTCTGGGGTGTAAAGTCTTCATGGGGTATAAACACGACTGAAAACAATAACCTCTAAATCTGGAAGATAATCAGGCTCCACAGCCAACATGTTGGCTTCGGAAATATTAACATCTAGAGGAAGACCTAAGGTGACAAAGAAACAGAAGAGTGGTCTTGCAGTGGAATAATTCTTTGGCCTGAAATACATTTATCGGTGCACCAAGATACCAACTCCTTACAGTAAAAAATTTAGGGACATAGCCTACACGAGCAATCCCAGAGGTCCAAATTATTTCATTCTGGGTAGAAGGGGATGAGTAGTAAGAATATGCCCTAGACCACTGGAAGTTCTGGTCCTTGCACCTGAAGATGTTCATTGTATCTCCACATAACTGTTGTCGAGATAGTGCCATAAATTTATGAGAACCTCTATTTTCTCCATACGATGCTTGAAATGAACATTTGGAGGGAATAATATACCCCTCCGCAAATTTTGGTTCAATGCGTGTGAATGGGAAATCTCCTTGAGCCTTTCGCCCATTAATGACAATCTCTATGGGTGTTGCATGATGATTTGTTAGCAGTAAAGCTTACTTATTGCATACTTAGAAGTGTGAAGGTGGCGGGTACAATGTAGAGCAATTAAGGATTGGAGTTTTCGTGAACGCGCCAGCCTGACAATGTGCGAATGACATTCCATGATGTTTGAAATTAACACTCGGAAGGGATAATATAAATCTCCACAAATCTTGGTTTAATGTGTATTAATGGGATATATATATAAGTATGAAAATCAGTTAGACGAGCTTGAAAGTAGGGTTGCAAGGGATATAGAGGACATGAGAGCACCCAACGGTCAAATTATATGTCTTTATAATATATATATATATATATATATATATATATATATATATATATATATATATTAATGTTTTTATAAACAATTTTTTATTATAAACAAGTGCGAAGGTGACGGGGATGGGGACGGGGAAGAGAAAGTAAGGAATGACCAAGTATGAAAAGTCGTCGAACAGGTTTCAAAATAGGGTTACAGAGGATTCTCAGGAGAGGTGAGGGCCCAACGGTCAAATTGTATGTCTCAAAAATTTTGACTGCAAAAGGCGTAAAAGGGAAGAGTGCATGATGGGGCAATCCAACGGTCAGTTTGTATATTTGCGGAATTCCAGGTGTTGTTTGCAGGTCATGGAACAATGGAAGGGAAATATTGAGCCCGCCTGTCCGGGAACCCACAATCGAAAAAGTGGTCAAGTATGGAATATGGAAACTGTCGGTCATACTTGTTTTTGCTAATATATTGAAATTTGTAATAGATATATCAATTCAGCAAGATCTTTTCTGCATGTATATCGCGGAATTTTGGGTGTTGTTTGCAGGTCGTGGAACAATGCAAGGGTAATCTTTAACCCGCCTATCCGGGAACCCGCAAGCAAAAAAGTCGGTAAGTATGGAATAGGGAAATGGTCAGTGGAATTTGTTTTCGCTAATATATTGATATTTGTAATAGATATCCCATTACATGGAAGGATATTTTCTGCATGTTTCTGGATAAGTTGTGTAGGGACAGTTATTATGATGGTCTTCTCGAGGCATGGTGAGCTATCAGCATTAAACCTCAGTTATTGCATACTTGGAAAGAAGTGTGAAGATGGCGAGCACAGGAAACAACGATTAGGAATTGGATATTTCGTGAACCTGCCAACCCGACGATCCGCGAAAGAGATTTGAAGAAATGGCGAAGTATGGAAAGTGGACGAACAGGCTTCAAAATGGGGTGACAATAGTTCCACATGAGACGTGAGGAACCGACGATCAAATTGTAGGCCTCAGAACTTTTGAGTATAAACTGTGTAACACGGAAGAGGGTATGATGTGAGAGTCTGGTTGTAAATTTGTATATCGCAGAAGTCAGGGTGTTGTTTGCAGGTCACGAAACAATGGAAGTGCAATCTAGAGCCCGCCTACCCCATAATCCGTGATCGGAGAAGTGGCTAGGCATGGAATGGGGAAGCGGTCGGTTGGAGTCGTGATATAAAAGCACAAGTGCAAATGTGAACCCGTGAGTCCGCCAACCCGCGCAGCTAGACATTTTCGGGAAAACGACTAAGTAATGAGAAAGAGAAAGTAAAGGGGAAAGAGAAACGAGAATTTGGTGAAGTATAGAAGAAAGAAAAGAAGGGTTAATATATTCAAATATGTAACATATATCCCATTTCCTGGAAAGATCTTTTTTGCATGTTTCTGGAGAAGTTGTATACTTATTGCATATACTTGGAAAGAAGTGTGAAGGTGGCAGGCAGAGGAAACATCGACTAGGAATTGGAAATTGCCTGAACCCACCAACCCGACGATCCACGAAAGAGATTCCAAGAAATGGCCAAGTGTGGAAAGCGGTCAAACAAGATTCAAAATAGGGTGACAAGGGTTCCCAAGGAGACGTGAGGCCTCGACAGTCAAATTGTATGTATCAGAACTTTTGAGTGCAAAATGTGTAACATGGAAGAGGGGATGATGTGGGAGTCCGAAAGTCAAATTGTATATCATGGAATTCGGGGTGATGTTTGTAGGCCAAGGAACACTAGAAGTGCAGTCTGCCTGTCCAGGAACTTGCAAGCAAAAAATTTGGTAAGTATGGAATAGGGTTCCCTAGGAGACGTGAGGACTCGAAGGTCAAATTGCAGGTCTCGGAACTTTTGAGTGCAAACTGTGTATCACGGAAGAGGGTATGATGTGGGAGTCCAGCAGTAAATTTGTATATCACGGAGGTCTGGGTGTTGTTTGCAGGTCAAGGAACAATGGAAGTGAAATCTAGAGCCTGCTTGTCCGGATATCTGTGATCTGAAAAGTGGCTAGGTATGGAATGGGAAGCGGTCAGTCAGAGTCGCGATATGAAAGCACGATTGCAAATGTGAACCCGTCAGTCTGCCAACCCACGCAGTTAGACATTTTTGGAAAAACGACTAAGTGACCAAAAAGAGAAAGTAGAGGGGAAAAAGAAACGGGAATTTGGTTAAGTATAGAAGAGGGAAAATAAGGGCTAATATATTCAAATCTATAATAGATATTCCATTTCCTGGAAAGATCTTTTGTGTATGTTTCTAGAGAAGTTGTATACTTATTGCATATACTTGGAAATAAGTCTGAAGGTGGCGGGCACAGGAAACAATGACTATAAATTGGAAATTTCTTGAACCCGCCAACCCGACAATCCGCGAAAGAGATTCCAAGAAATGGCCAAGTGTGGAAAGCAGTCGGACAAGCTTCAAAATAGGGTGACAAGGGTTCCCGAGGAGACGTGAGGCCCCGACGATCAAATTGTATGTATCGGAACATTTCAGTGCAAAATGTGTAACATGGAAGAGGGGATGATGTGGGAGTCCGGAAGTAAATTCCCATATCGTAGAAGCCAGAGTGTTGTTTGCAGGTCACGGAACAATGGAAGTGAAATTTAGAGACCACCTGGGCAGGAACCCGCGATCGAAAAATTAGCTAGGTATGGAAAGGGGAAGTGCTCGATCGAAATCGTGATATAAAAGCATGAATAAAAATGTGAAACCGTGAATCCACCAACCCGCGCAACAAGACATTTTCGAAAAAAAAAAATGACTAAGTAACCAGAAAGAGAAACTACAGGGGAAAAAGAAAGAGGAATTTGGTTAAGTATAGAAGAGGGAAAAGAAGGGGATAAAAGAGTGGGATATAGAAAAGTGAAGGGCAATTTTCGTAAGCGGAAATTGGTCTCAAACAAGCCCCATTGTTGCAAAACCATCATTTTCTAGTCCAATATTTTATTCACTTACTCGTTTTCTATTGTGCTTGTACCATTAAAAAGGGTGTGAGCAAATGCTTTGTTGAAGATTAGTTTTTATTGCAAATTGTGGGAGTAATTGTGCTCTTGATACATTCTTCCATGACTTTGACATATTAACTTAAGTATTAAACTTCTTGCATGATGGGTTGTTAGCATTAAAGATTAATAATTGCATGTCTAGAAACAACAATGATGATATTGAATTTTAATATCGTAGTTGATTTCATAGTCCCATTTGACTACGACCACCATAGATCAATTTTTTTTTAGCGAACAAGAAATTTGGTAATTTCATTAATAAAGTAAAAAGTGCTCAAATAGAGGCCAGGGGATGGACAACTAATAAAATGTTCCCTTTCAAATTAAAGGAATCAAGGAAGCGAAAGGGAAATAAGAAATCGTTTACTTAGCAAGGCTGAGATGAAAACAAAATATATAGGGTGGGGCCCCGACTACCGCATCATGATTTGGTCTTGCTATGTTCCATCTGCATTACGAATAGAATTGAATGTTGGTTTGAAACTGTCTGAAATTCATTTTTGTTTCCATAAAATTCTGATTAGATCGACACAATGCATTGTCATATAATTGTTAAATTCTCCATATTAGATCAAATTACTTGAGCCAATACAATATTCAAGAACTACGAGACTATCAAACCATGCTAATGAGAAGAGGTGTTAAATTCAGCAAAGAAGAAGCAACCAAGATTCCAAGGAATTTTTTTTAATAGTAAATCCATTAAAAAGAAAATACTAGGCAATGTATATCTATCCATAGAAATTGGATTGAATTCTTTGCACCAAAACATTAAACACATCTCTCATAAACACAGGTACAAGATCTACAAAAAAAAAAACATGCAGAGAATTTTGTGTCGTTCCTCTAGTGGGACAACATGTAGGAGTCATTAAGATGCTCTTCAACATGCATACAAAATTCATTACCATGATATTTTTTAGGAAATCCTTTCAGTCTTCTCCTCGGAAGATCAATGTTCATTGTCGCAATCTCAATATCTTGCAGAAGACCCGAGGCGACAAAGAAATAGGAGAGTGGTTCCACAGTGGAATAATTCCTTGGCTTGAAGCAGGTGAACAACACTCCTGCTCCTAATGCTGGCGACCTGGAGACATTGCAAGGCACCACTCAATTGTACAAATAACAGGGAAAAGGCCTCGGTGAGAAGAGTTTCCAATCTGCAGTTGCCACTGCGAAGAGCATGACATCCCGCAACATCGCTCCAAAGTTGCACCCCAGCAAGAAAGAAACCCATAATTTTTCAAACGCGGGAGGACATAATAACCCATCCTTGTGGTAAAATTAATAGTTCTCACAAGCTTCCCGTGAGGAAGAAGACGAAAAATGTTGCAGGGCAAGCGAAAGAGCCTGAAACTGAAATTTAGGACACACTAAGAGACCATCTCCTCACAGTCGAAGACTTCAGGGATATAGGCTGCACCAGCAATTCCAGAGGCCCAAATTAGTCCATTTTGGGTGGAAGGATATGAGTAGTAGGAATATGACTTGCACCCGTGGGAGTTCTAGTCCTCATCCCATAAGATGTTAATTGTATATCCAGAGAGCAAGAGAGTGATCCTGCATTTGAATAATTATTTGGCTTGAAATATATCTTTGCGAGCATCAAGAGACCATTTCCTTACAGTGAAATACTTCTACCCAGAACGAACTAATTTGGACCTCTGGAATTCCTACTCTCGAGCTGCAAAGCGACTATTTCGTTCAGTGTCGGTTTATTTTATGAAATCCCTTCTTTTGGTCTTGTCAGGGCCGCCATCACCGAGCTGAGAAGTGCCCCCCATTATGGTTGATTTCAATTTGGGCGTAGGAGTGGGAACAACATCTGCATTGACATCATCCATTGGTGTATCATTGTCCATCATATCATCTTCTCCATGATCAAAATCGACCACAACAACCTCTGCGCCAGCCATCAATGCAGACAGGCAGGTTGTCTAAGCAGGCAAGGTTGCCTTGGAATTATTTGGCTTGAAATATATCTCTCAGTGCACCAAGGGACCATCTCCTTTTTTGCTCCTAAGCAGAGGGAGATGAGTAGTAAGAATATGCCTTGGAGTACTGGAACCTCTGGTCATCATGCCCAAAGGTGTTTACTATATCTGGACATAACTGTTGTCGAACTACTACCATAAGTTAACGAGAATTTCCATTTGATCCAAATGATGTTTGAAATGAAAATTCAGAAGGGATAATATAACCCTCCACAAATCTTCGTTTAATGTGTATCAATGGAAGATCTCCTCGAGCCTTTCGCTAATCAATGACAATCTCCACGGTTTGTGCATAATGAGTTGTTACCATTAAAGCTTACTAATTGCATATTTAGAAAAAAGTGCGAAGGTGGCGGTGACGGTGAAGAGCGATTAATGATTAGAGATTTCGTAAAGGCACCAACTAGACAATGCGCGAAAGAGATTGCATGATGCTTGAAATAAATACTTGGAAAGGATAACACAACTCTCTGCAAATCTTTGTTTAATTCGTATTAATGACAAATATTCTCCAACCTTTCGGACATTAATGACAATCTTAACGGTTCTTGCACTATCAGCCATTAGCATTAAAGCTTAATAATTGCATATCTAGAAAGAAGTGTGAAGGTGGCGGGGATGGCGAAGAGTGATTAAACATTGCACATTTCGTCCACCCGCCAACCCGCGAAAGAGATTCCAAGAAATGGCCAAGTATGGAAAGCGGTCGGGCGGGCTTCAAAATAAGGTCACAAGTTATACTCAGGAGACCCGAGGGGTCGATGGTCAAATTGTATGTCTCCGAAATTTTGATTGCAGAATGTGTAACACAGAATAGGGCACAATGACAGATTTTAGTGGTCAATTTGTATATCACAGAATTTCAAGTGTTGTTTGTAGCTAGCAGAGCAATGGAAGTGCAATGTTGAGCAAGCCTGGCCAAGAACCGACGATGGTAATAGTGGCCAATTATGCAATGGGTAAGTGGTTGGTCGGAATCGTGATATAAAAGGATGAGACATACTCAGAATAGGGAATATTGACGGGCTTGAAAATATGGCCACAAGTTCTACTCAGGAGACGTGAGGGCTTGATGGTCAAATTGTATGTATCCCAACTTTTGATTACAAAATGTGTAACACGGAACATGGGACAATGACAAACTTCGACGATCAATTTGTATATTGCAGAACTTCGGGTGTTGTATATAAAAGAATAAGACATTCAAAAAAATGACTAAGTAACCAGAAAGGGAAAGCAAACAAGAAAAAATAAAGGGGAATTTGGTTGCCAATTTGTAGATCGGGGAAGTCTGGGTGTTGTTTGCAGCGACAGAACAATGGAAACGCAATGTTGAGCCTGCCTACCCGGGAACCCGCGATCCAAAAAGTTTGTTGAATATAAAACGGGGAAGCGGTCGGTCGGACTTGTGATATAAAAGTATCAGTGGAAATTTGAAGACGTGAATCCGCTAACCCCCGCACTTAGACATTTTTCGAAAAACAACTAAGTAACCAAAAAGGGAAAGCAGAGGGCAAAAAGAAAGGGGATGGCAATTTTTGGAAGAAGGAATTGGTGTAAGAAAGCCCCATTGATGGTCTTAACAGTAACTATGAAGTGCATTAAACATGTGAACAAGATCTTCAATCAAGGAATAGATAAAGCGAGCCATGCGTATAGTTTCCAGGATGTGTTTGTATAAGAGAAGCATCAAAAAGCCACAAGAAAATCAATCTTGGGATGTTTAAGTAAAATTATTGTACTGTCAACTTCACTGTAAGTATAACAACGACGAATTTGAATTTTAATGTTTTGTGGTTGATATGATAGTTCCATTGGACTTCACATAGTATATATCCTTTTATTTCAAAATATTCTTGGAGATGATTTTTTCTAAGTTCATCGATCAAGGAAAAGTGTTAAAACGAGCCACATACTACATTTGCGTCAGAGAGTTTATATTAAATGGAAAAGCAGGTCCTATATATTCTTTAAGATCATAGAAAAATCGTCAAGATCTTGAATGTATCATTAATTTTCTAGAAAGAAGCATACAACCAAGATCCAAGTAAACACCAAATGTATTGAAAGTCGAGGCACAAGGCAACGCATCAACACAAAAGGCGCCAAGTGAGCTCCCACAAGGGTCCATATAGTAGTACGCATCGACCTATGCATTAAACAATTTTGTGTATAAAAAAAAACACACGTGGCATTAATTTTCTCTTACATCTAGTATATGTTCCCATGAGAAAATAATCGGGGCCATGATATATGAACAAAATTTTTCCAAACACAAGACAACACAAAACCAACGGAGCTTCACCATTGTATCCTAGCTATAACCAAACCCCCAAATGGGGAACAAGAAAATTTCAATTACTATTTTACCATGAAGCAAGATCACTATGGACATTTGTTTCTGAAAGTGCCATGTTCTATCACTACCAGTTTTAAGAATGCCAAATTTCCGATATTGTTGGAAATGCCCGATGGTTCTGCCCAAAGGAGAAAGCCATTTTGACGTTTCAAAGGATGGGCATGAGTTATTCACAGTTGGATACTTTGTATGGGGTTTTTTCTCATGCTTCCCATTTGTGGATTGAACAATCTTATGCGCTTGTACATCAACAATAAATGCACCTTCCTATATGAATTCCAATGCCCGAACTCCCCAATCTCTATAGTGAGTTCTGAAGATCTGAAGCTCATGCTTCAATCCATGTTGAGCCCTTTTTTTTCAATTAGGGCATTGAGAAAATGTAGATATCAAACCATAAATGTATAGTTGTAGATCATCTTCTTTTTTATTTGGGCACCCAAAAAATGCAGAAATCATGCCATGGCTATATAGTTGGAGAACATTTTTCCAATTTGGGCACCCAAAAAGGTGCAGACTCCTCCAAAAAATCTACAGTTGGCCACCATTTTTTTTTCATTTGGACACCCCAAAAAATATGCAAAATTCTTACTAGGAGATGCAAGAAAACATCAAAATAACAACAACGATTTGATTTGTAGTTAGATTCTCCTTGTTTTTTCAAGTGCACAAAAAGAGACAAAATCTATGGAAAGAAAATTTTACAGCCATAGATGTAAACTTCGAAGAACTTGAATCCAATGAATATTCATTTGGGTATTGAAGAAAAACTACAAACACACATGAGATTTTTTTGTTTCCTGCCAAAGCTTGATATGATTTTTTATTTTTTTTCCAGCCAATATGCAATATTGCATTGTCCTCATTTAAGGTAAATTTGCTATGTATCTGAAATTCACGCAGCGTGTAGACATTGTTTGCCTTTTTCTGTAGGTATACTTCATATGACAATTCTGCTAACCCAGGAAGCACATCTTGTAATAGAGGTTGTCTAATTGTACAATGTACGATTGTGTTGTCCACGGTTCGGATGGCAACATTGAGGCAATGCCTATATATGTAAGGGAATTTTGTATTGCATCGTAGACAATCAATTGTATCATCATATATGAAAGCAGAAGTCGAAGAAGGAGAGTTGCATTTCGCACATACAGGCTCAAAGGGGGTCGAGTACGCATTCGCTGCAACCAAAACACCCTCAACTAGGGCACATGAGCATAGTAGTTAATATATTGAACAATATAATATACAACTGCACAACAAAAAAAGAAAAACTGCAGAAAATTGGTGAAGGCAATTTGTATGAGCAAAGCAAGGATGAAATTGTAGATGTATACGCACAATAGTTGTAGAGCTAGTTAGTTTCTTGAGATCCTATACTATGTCTATTTGCAATTTTGTTACAAATGTTGCTTGGGTTGTGTGAAATATCCTTGATCCAGGTGGATATCGGTGGCCACCCACCTTTTCCAACTGGCTCAAAACAATTTTCTAGCAATTTTGGTAATTTACTATTTTTAGCAACATTTCGGGTCCTGAACTTCCAGAGTCGTTTTGAGGCCCTAAACGACGTTTTTTTTGGGGAAAATAGGGAGCAACATTGAATATCCTTCAATGTTTCTCATGCAAAATTTGTATTCCTCAAATAGATCTTTCTAACGATGTATCGAGCGCCCCAAACGAAGATCGTATGCAAAAGTTACGCCCCCGAAAAGTTGACGTATCAACTACCTCCATCAGGGCCCGCAAACCTTTTGGATTTTCATCTTCCGGGGTTAGGGTTTTGGATTTTCCTTATGTTAAAAAGGCCCTTAGAGCCTCATTGTAATGATCATATTCTTGTGAATGCAAGTAGCTATCACATCTCTTCTCAGAGATAAGTTGTCAGCATTCTAGTGAGTCTTTCACTCTGTATTTTTATAGTCTTTGTACATTTTCGCTCATTAATAGAAATTGTATTACTGTATCTATGTGTTTATGGTTGCATCTCTGATACATTTATGTTATATTGTTGGATATTTGATATATCTCTGTATATTTCTTTATTATATCTCCGCTCTCATTTTGTGCCGAAAATAATCCAGATCAATCCTTTCTTTAACATCTATTTTCTTTGTTATATTTTTGAAGAGCATAAGTGGAAATTGCCATTTATGCAATTGTTGTTCCATTGAGGAAAACAAATTTGAATAGGTGTCTAACAATTGCAGCTGCAACATGGAACAATGCAATAGTTGTGTAACATAACTAAGATACATGGACATGTGAAAGTAAAGAACAAAATTGGATATGGAGAACGGTACCATTGCCTTGTCGTTGTCTGACTCTCCATCTTTTATATGGAGAATATGTTACGAGCCAAGTTTTCTCGCGAGTGTGAAATCTGCACCAATGGTTTCGATCGGGTAAGTGTCGTTGCTCTGTGCAAGTTGGTTGATAGTTGTGTCCGGGATGAAACAATATTCTGAACAAATAAGGAGATTTTTTTCCACAATACTTGTTTCGTTGAGTGATATAATCCGATCACAATCACCACGGTCATATACTATTTTGGGAAATATATTAAAATTTGAAATGGATATCCCATTACTTGGCAATATCTTTTCTGCATGTTTCTGGACAAGTTGTGTGGGAATAGTTGGTGTGACTGTTGTCAACGCTTCGTTGTCTACCATGTCAGCACGCATAATGGATCTAGTTTTGTTTTCCTTGTCCAAGTAGGTGCTATAGACGACCATTATGTCCCCGACGAACACTTTTCCAGTTCGACGGTTGTTCAAGCCCTCTATTGATAGTATTTTGGGTGTTATAAGTTTAGACCTGGTGACATTTTTTGAACATGAAAAGTAATGTGAATGGTAGTCTGCATTATTTTTTTGTTTTCTTTTTCCCTGGCATAAATGTACAAGTAGACACACAACTTGGATGAAGTGTGGAGCCAGAGTTTTGAAATCAGACCTCTTAGTCTGCGGAACTTGCGTTATGTTCAGCGTCTCACTTGCGCTCGTTGATACTTCTTGGGAACTGAAAAGTATGTGTTGTAGATGACATCAACATATTTACCATGGCATAGATGAATAAATAGATGAGGATATTTGTTTGGTAAACATATGAGGAACACAATGTATGCATCTTTACCTTTGGCCTTGTCGGTCTGTTGATGTTTGTGATGATTGACTGCTCATGGCCATGTCACTAGTCCAACTTTTTCTGATGCAAGCATCTGTAGATGAACATCAGAAGGACTAAATAAGCATATGCATTGTATATTGTCCATAATTGTTCTGAATGTCACATACAAGGTCGAAGGAGATGGAATACAAAATATGGTGTCAAGGGATACTCAGGAAACATGAGGACCCAACGGTCAAATTGTATGCCTCGGATTTTTTTACTGCAAAAATGTGTAATAGGGAATAGGGCATGATGGGGGGGGTACGACTACCAATCTGTATATTATGGAACCTATGAAGCTAGAGGTGCAATCTTGAATCCGCCAGCCCAGGAACTAGAAAGTGGGAAAATTAGAAATGGGCAGGGAAATGTTTGGAAGCCGGAAGTCTCAACAAAGGCCCATTGTTGCCAAATCATCGTTTTCTAGTCCAATATTATATGCACCCACCCATTTTGTGTGTTTGATTTACTATCACAGTCGGTATACCTTTTCAAAGATTGTGCTTCAACCCCCTCTACTGTGGCATATAAGAATTCATCTTCTTGTCCAACCAATATGTTTCTTCCAATGTAGAAACGTCGAACATACAGTGGACATGAAGGTAAGTTAGTATGCAGAAAGACATGTAAAAGAAAGAAATATAGTTCTATTTATTTCAATGTAGCAACAAAGAGAATATAATTCACATGAGGATAAGTTACTATGTAGAAAGATATGTAGTATCTACATACAGTAAAATAGGTGCAAAACAGTAGAACAAGTAGAACAAATATACAGACAATAAATGAAATACTAAACACTGGAATATGAAATAAGAGTAGAGGCATGCACCTTTGCAACTCCTCCTCTACATTTGTGGCAAAGAGTCCATCGTCTTCTCCAACCACTCTGTTTGTTTAAATGTAGTAATGCAGAAAAATACAATGGACATGAAGGAAGTTGGTATGCAGGAAGACATGTAAAAAAAAATAAACAGAGTTCAACTTATTTCAATGTAGTGGCACAGAAAATACAAAGGACATGAAGATAAGTTATTATGTACGAAGATACACAATATCTACATACAATAATTTAGGTGAACACATATACAGACAATAAATGAAACACAAAACATTGGAATATGAAATAACAGTACAAGCATGTGCCTTTGTATGTCCTCTTCTACACTTGCGGTAAAGACTCCTTCGTTTTCTCCATCTATTTTGTTTGTTTCAATATGGGAACACACAAAATACAATGAACATGAATGGAAGCTGGTATGCAGGGGAGAACAAGTAATATGTACATATAGTAAATGAGAATCAACGAATAGAATAAAAGATAGTTAAAAACATGAACCTTTTCTTTTCTCCATCCATGGTTGTAATTATATAAAGTTTTTCCTGCCCAAAATATATTGCAAGCCATAAAATATAAAGAAATTGCATGACCATAGCTAAATGATTTTGGTTTTCTGCAGTAAAGTATCCAGATATGCTTTGAGACATGGAAATATAATTTTGCAGTATCTTTGGTGTACATCTCATATTTCAAGTACAAGACAAATTGTATCGTGGTCACACCAGTTTGTGTACAGGATAAAGAGGTTGTATTGTGATACGGGCACATTTCACCATATATGGTTAATAAGTGCATTTTGCACATGTTTTATCTTAACAAAAAGACAACGGACATTGTAATTGCACATGTAGTTGTCCAATTATTTGTTATGCCACTATTTTGTATCATGTCAACCCTGAAGTATCCTAGAATGATAATGGTTTCATCCAAATGTAAATGGTGTGATGCATTTGAGAACACATTCATTATGCTAGCTATGTTGCATGCCAAACAACATAGAAACTGAATACTCCAATTTGCAATCCACAGAACACCACTCTTGTTAGCACCATCTCGATATCCTTTTCTTCTACAAGAAAATTTTGCAAAGGCATTTAGGTATGGTCCAGAGCTAGGAAAAAGAATTGGAGCAAAATTTAAGAGCAGGATAGGCGGGCATGGGACAGGCGCCAGATCTCGACTTCGCCAGACACGACAAACGACAGAACCGCAGGTCCACTTGCGGGTGCAGGAATTGAACACCACAAAGTGTAAAAAAAACATCTCCAACTATCGGTGCAGGACCCCAACCCTACAAAGCCGAAGTAAACAAAAGAAAATAGCAAGCAGCAAACCACCGAGCAAGCACGAACATGCCCAACTGCATCCCCAGGACCTCAAACTCGCAAACTTGAGCCAAACAACAACAAGCAACAACCGACGAACCAACGAATCAAGGAACAAGAAACAACCACTGAACCAGTAAACAACATATGTATCTCCAATGATTACCAAACTGCAACCCAAGCATAGAAGGAACCTGAAACATATGATGAGCATGCCAGTAGAAATAATCAAACATTCTTACTTGCAAGTTGCAAACAGTGGACAACAAAGAACGAATAGAAATGAAATTATGGCATCGAAACTTACTCTAAAACGATAAATGACAGAAGCGTAGGTTGAATTGTGGGTGCATCACCTGGACCCCACAAAGTAAAAAAAACCAGCTCCAACTGCGCATGTAGGACCCCAACCCTGCAAAGTTGAAGTAAACAAAAGCAAGCAACAAGCACCAATAGGTCCAACCACAAGCGTAGGTCCTCAACTTTGCAAAGTTGAACCAAACAACAACAAGCAACAACCGTCGAACCAATGAACAAGAAGCACCCACCAAAGAAGTATGAAACATACAATGGCTATGCAACTGGTGGTGGACAACAATATTGTCCAAATTCACTACAACATTGTATGGAAAAAATCGAGGAAAAATGTACTCTAAGAAGCCTATTTAGGTAAACATTTAAGGCTATCAGGTTGTTTAAGGGCCTCGCGGTATGCAAACATTTAAGTTGTTAGGCTTGTTTAAGGACCTCGTGCTATGTAAATATTTAAGCTGTCAGGCCTATTCAAGCACCTCAAAAAAAATGTTAATGCTCTAAACCTTCGGTATGTAAACATTTCAATAGAAATAGAAATAATAATAAAAGGACATATTAATATGAAGTCAATGAATTATCGATCGCTATAGTCCCTCTACGCCTTCGGCAGGCACTAATAATAATAAAAACATTAAAAAACAACTTCGATGCTCAGAACTTCGGTATGTAAACATTTTAGTAAAAATGTAATAAAAATTAAAAAAGAGTGTCTAAGCTCAAAACTTTGGATATCTAAACATTTACAACATTGGGAACAACAAAGTTGGCAATAAGACCTCCAATATATTCTCCAATGAGACGATGACATATAAGGTTTTTTTTATTATATAAAAAATAATGTTTTTACTTCTATAGTGCAAACAATACAGATGATGCCGAAATTTATAGTCAAATGACATATTAATATGAAGTCAACGAATTATCAATCACTATAGTCCCTCTACGCCTTCGGGACTAATAATAAAACGGAAAAATGTTTTGTTTACATAATAATAGATTTCAAATCATATTGAAAGAGACACGTAAAGCCAATCCAAAAATAAAGGTAAAATATTCTTTATGATTTAAGAAAAGTTTTAATAATAATTGATTTATTTAAAGTAAACATGTTATAAATAAGTGTTCTTGGGTGGAGATGTCTCTATTGAAAAGTTTTTTACGCATAGATTTGAATTACAATATTTGTAGTCAACATGAATCAAACGCTATAACTTTGCCTTTATCATGGACTAATAATAATTTGAATATAAGTAAATCCAAACATAAAAATAAGATATTTTTATGATTTGAGAAAAGTTTTAATAAATAATTGATTTACTTAAAATAAACATGTTATAAATACAGGTTTGAATATAGGTAAAGAGGATAATTGATTTGTTTTTCCTTTTTTTTCTTTTCCACACAAAAAAAATCTAAAATTTTATCTATAAAAATTAAATATAAATATTTTTATTTTTTCTTAATTTTAAGTTAATTGGTTATTTGATTTATGATTAATATAGTTATTAATGTTAGTATTTTTGTTGTGATCTATTTTAATCTCAAGTTTTACACTGTAAAAAAAGTTTTCACCTCTAAAGATTTGATCCCTCTGATTAAGATGGATCTATGTTGGTTTAATATATTAATGTTAAAGTATTGAAAATATTGATATTATAAAATAGATTAAAATATTAAAAAATACTAATATATTTTTTAATATATAATATTAATACACCAAAAGTTTAGGGAGGTATACATACCCTATCTCCTCTGGATTTGAACCTGTGACCTCCAAGAAGGAAAAACATACCTGTGACCTCCAAGAAGGAAAAACATATTCTTAACAATGTAGTGAGAAAAAACATGTTCTTAACAATGTAGTGGAAACCAACATAATTTGAAACTTGAACTTAAACGTCAAATAATCCCAACCCAATTTCCCTAAATAATAAAAAAAAACAATATAGTGGTTACACATCCTAATGGTTAACCACTACATTATTTTAATGATGTATTAATTAAAGTTTAAAAAAAAATTGAAGCAAAACAAATTCAAATCAACATATATTTTTTAATATATTAAAATATTTTTTAATATATTAATATTATAAAATATATTAAAATATATTATTTTTTAAATATATTAAAAAAATATTATTTAAATGTGTTATGTTACTCCCTCATACTACTAGCCTTGGTAAAGCTCGACACAATTATTAATATTAATATTTATTTTACCTTGTTTAATAGAATCACAACAATAAAGTAGTTTTTCAAAGGATTTGATTTATAGTCTCCTCTTCTCTTTCTTAAAAGAGTCTTTTTACAATAGAACTAATATAAATGAGGTTGTTTTTAGAGTAGTCATCATATCGATGTCTATGTTACACCCCCTTTGGAGATGGAAGAGTTTGTCACATATCCACAATTAAAATAATCTTTATAAAAAACTATGTATTTATAATCCAAAAAACTATGTATTTATAATCCAAGAATTATGATTAACTTCAATTTCATTCCTCAATACAATTTTTGGTTAAAAGAATTTTATTAAATTAACATGAACATGTATTTAAGAGTAGTTTTTTTTAAAACTAGAATTAATGGATTTATATTATAAAATACTGTAAAAAACTTTACAGTAGAGAGTACATACAAAAGAAGAGTTGAGCAATTGATTACATAGAAAAACCAAGAGTTTATCCAACAAGACATCTAAAACCTAGAAGCTCTTGAAATATGCTAAGTTCGGTTCACATTGATGAGTATAGTATCTAAAGAATAAGATACTATTTTGAAATACATAAGTCAAAATTGAAACTAACAGAAAGGGAGAACTTCATCCTGAAATATCTTCTTATGCTTCTAAGCCTTTTGTTCACATAGGGATGTTTGACTAGACTATTCACTGTAGCTTGTTGAGTTTGCTCTGGAACCACTATGAAAGTTGAAATACCAAGGTTGCCCTATCACTGCTTAGCCATGCTCACGTAATCTTTTTAAGAGTAGCTAATTCAGCCTCCAGAGTCGAAATACCTTTTTTTTTAGTTAACAATATGCTCGTGATTATTTCCTCATGAGAGCTAAAAGTTGCACCTTGAGCTTCTAATTTTCCTTGCAATTCTTCCAATGCAATGTCATGCTACTTATGTTGAATTTTCAATTTTCAAATCTGATAATTATTTCCTTATGACTTTAAAACATAATTGTATGCCACTGTTATCATAGAATAATTACACACTAAAAATATCAACCAAAATAAATTGCAGCGGAAACAATAGAATCATAGAAAGCTAGCCATGCACAATAGACATTTGATTTTATCATGGGAAACCCAACTTTGGGAAAAAAAACCCAACAACTTTTCTTAATAAGAATTCAAGTCAATAAATACATCACCATTAACATGAAGAAACCTCAGCACATAATTTCTCCCTTGCAAGAGGAAGATAGTGAACCCTCAAGAATAGCGAACTCTAGACAAGATAACGCACCCCAAAAATTTCCTCTAAGATGCTCCTGCAATTTTGTTGTTGCTACCACTGGACTTGTGCACTTGATGAGAGGACTTGTGATGTTTTGAAAATGAAATGACCAAGCCTCTTATTTATATAAATTGAGTCACCTTTAATTTCCTTGTGGGGCCAACTTGTCCTTTTGTCTTTAATATTTCATTTAATGCTTTATGAGGTTTCTTTAATAGTTTAATGGGCTTTGACTTGTCTTCTTGGCATTTCTTCTTTACTAGAAAAGTTTTTTCATGAGCCTTGTTGATTGTTCTTCTCCTCACATGTTGAGTAGATCCATTGAGAATCCCTTCATCACAAAGGGTCTCTTGAGCCTACATCTTCAACATTAGACTAGAATTGTAAACAAGTCAAACCTGGCCTATAAAAAATAGATCACTTCATCCTGGAGCAGGAAATGTGAGAGCATTTCGAGTCTTTTTCACTCCTTGTCAAATAAACATGACTAATAAGAGAAATATTGCCCCTTGTCCATTCACCACTGGCCAAATCAACATGGCCCAGTGAGTGAATGTATCATTCTCTCCTGATCAAATCAACATGACCAATATGGGAGAATGTGTGCTCGATGTTGCTAACTGGAGAAACATCAACACTCCCTCTTAGTGAGGGAGACATTTTGCATCATGCCAAGCTTGTCTATGAAGTATACAAACTTGGCTTTAGACAGAGGCTTGGTGAGCATGCCCACAATCTTCTCATATGTGGATATGTATTGGAGCTTTGTTGCTCCTTTCTGTACCATGTCTTGGATGAAATGATATTTTATATCAATGTTCTTCACCCTGTCATGAAATATTGGATTCTCTGAAAGCTTGACACAATTTTGATTATCACAATGTATTAAGGTCATCTCTAGCTCCTGATCAAATAGTCCTGCAAGAAGCTTCCAAAGCCATATTGCTTCACAAATTGCGAAACTAGCTGTGATATACTTCGTGTATGTTGTACTGAGTGCTACAAAAGTCTACTTCCTGCTAAACCATGATATCATAGTTGATCCTAAGCTGAAGCAACACCCCAAGGTGCTCTTTCTGTCCATTGCACTCCATGCCCAGTCATAATCAGTATATCCCTACAGCCTCACTTAACTACCTAAGACATATCTCAGACCATATCCAACTGTACAACGCAAGTACCTCAACACATGCTTTGTTGCAACCCAATTGAAGTGCCTCGACACAACCATAAATTGGCTCAGGGTCCTCACTACAAAGCAAATATTTGGCCCGATGTTAACAAGATACATCAAGGATCCAATCAGCTGCATGTACATAGTGGGATCCACCAGATCTGAATCTAAAGCATAATTAATCATCTTCTTCAAATTTGTCATCATGGGTGTAGCCATGGTCTTGCAATCCATCATACCGAATCTTCTCAAGATCACAATTGTGTACTTCCCTTGTCTGAGGAATATCTCACTTGGTTTCTGCCACACCTCCAATCCCAATAAATAATGCATCTAGCCAAGATCCTTAATTTTGAACTCTGAAGCCAACTCCCTCTTGCACACGACAATGAGCCTTTCTGCCCTAGTAAGAAATAGATCATCAACATACAGTACCAAGATCAACGAATCACCATCAACAACCTTGTAGTAAAGGTTGGGATATGCATCACTCTTAATGAAGCCCAAACTCATCAAGTATCCATCAATCCCGGAGTACCATGCCATGGGTGCCTTCTTGAGTCCATAAAAATCCCTCTTTAATTTGCAAACATGAGACTCCTTCCCATGTTTTTCTATGCACACTTCTTCCTCGATCACATCGTTGAGGAATGCGGTCTTCACATCCATATAGTGTAATCTACAACCCATAAATGAAACAAAAGAAATAATAGTCCTAATGGAAGTGTACCTGGCGACTGGAGCAAAAGTATCCTCATAGTCCACTCCCTCTTTCTGAGAGAATCCTCTCACCGCAAACCTTGCTTTGTACTTCTCAATGTTGCCATCTGTTGCATGCCTAATCTTATAGATCCACTGACTTCCCCTTTGATCTCGCTAGCTTCCACATATCATTCTGCTGAGGGTTGTAAGGAACTATCAACTCCCTCTTGATCCCTGCTTCCTTGCAGAAATCATTGAAGTCATTGGAAGTATACTCTCCTCCATTATGTGTCCTTAAAACCCTGACCTTCTTCCCCATAAAGTTCTTTCTCTGAGCCTTGAACTCCTAGAACCTTTTGAAGACTTCATCCTTTGTATTCATGAAGTAGATCCATGTCTTCCGGGAGAAATCATCAATGAATGCCACATAGTACAAGAAGCCACCCAAGGATGGTATTGTCATCGGTATGTATACATCTGAATGCACTAGATCCAATATTCCTTTGGATCTACTATCACTGCTTGGACAAGGTCCCTTAGTATTCTTTCCAAGTGTACATCCCCTGCAAGCACACTCATGATCTACCTGGAGCTCTGGAATATATGTAACCATTCTTCTTAATACCGACAAAGCCCTGTAATGCAGGTGAACAAATATCCAATGCCATCATTTACATAAATTGATATTGTCATGTACCAATGCTTGGGTTGGACATCCTGATAATATGTACAGTCCTCCCTCTCAAACACCAATCGCTCTTATTGAGTCTATGCTCGATCCCTTAGTCCATACAATAACTTGACCATCCACAAATTCAACTCTTTAACCTCTATTCTCCAACACTAAGATAGAGAACAAGTTCTTCCTTAATCAACAATATTGTTGTCCAAGGTCTACTCCTTAGACCCGTTGTCTCTTCCCTTGTTGTTTCCCACATGTCAACCCTCAAGGGCGTTGTTCCAGCCTTGTAGACTGTTGCAAACTGCCACAAAAATGTCCCAAAGAATTGTGACCTTACCTCTCCAATGATCCAAGTCGTCTTCCTCAACTGCTTGGATTATTTCCTTGTTGTGGCTTCCATAAATAGGGTTGTGGTTAAGGGTAGGCTTGCTCCTCAAGCTTACGGTTACCCTCCTTTAGTAGCCAACCCTTCCCTTGTTGGATAGTTGGTTTTCATTGATGTTGTTGGACAGTCGGTTGTCATTGATGTCAACAAGCAGTGGTTGTCATTGATGTCAATAGATATGATGGGTGTATTTGGCGAAGTCTCCAAAGTGGTCCCCTTATGGTGTAGCTCTAAGCATGGCCCTCACGAGAATATTATTTGAAGAAGTATGCAAGAAACCCATAGGTGTGGGCATGAAGCTCGAAGTTGTTTGAGGAATAAAGACATGAAGGACATTGTAAATGTAGGTAACACACTCATAGATGGATAGTCTGTGTCGTTCCATTTCCAACGGTGGGCGGTACACCACGTGGTTCTTCACAATTGAGGAGTTATGAAGTCATGAAATCGGAAGCCCCAAAGATGGGTTATGAAGCCCCTAATTGGTTGCAAGTCATTAATGAAAGGGTAAAGTGGTTGTAAAAAGAAAGTTCAAGAATCCCTAAAGTTAAGAAAAAAGGTTACTTCGAAAAAGTATATATACACCTCAAGAAGTCACTCGTAAGTACATTCACACACACATTCTATTGAATATCTTATATGTGAGTAAGTGATTCTTATATGAGGTAACCAAGGAGATTCGAGGCTAATTTAAGAGGGAATATGAAGTGAAGAAGGGCAAAATCCCAAGGGAGGATGAATTCTTGTGATGATGTGTTCTAAGTATTCCAATAATTGGTATGAGAGCAAGTCCTTCAAGAAAACAATCTAACCACTAGAAGGTAGATCATGGAGAGAACCAATATGTACAAGAATGGAATACCACAATTTGATGGACAAAACTATGAATTCTGGAGCAACATGGTGAAAATATATGTACAAGCATAGGGATTTGGTGTTTGACAATCAATAGTACATAGATACAAGGAGCTTGCCACTCCCCCAACATATAACGATGAAAAGAAACTCAGTCAAAACAATTTGAGGGCTAAAAATGCTATCCTGAAAGGTCTAGTTGATTCGGTATATGTCAAGGTTATGAATTATGATTTTGCAAAGGAGATTTGGGACAAACTTTAGAATGTTTATGAAGGAGATGCCAAAGTCAAGGCATCCAAGCTTCAGACTTACAAAGGTCAATTTGAACAGTTGAAAATGAAGGAAGATGAAGACATTGCAACTTACTTTTTACTAGTTTATGAAACAATGAATGCAATTAAAGGATTGGGAGAAGAAGTTGACGAATCTATGATTGTTCAAAAGGTACCGAGATCTCTTCCAACGAAATTTGATCCTAAGATTTCAGCACTAGAAAAAAGAGCATATCTGGGTATGATAAGCATGGATGAGCTACATGGAATATTTATAGCTTATGAAGTGGGAACAAAACAAGAAAATCCATCTAAGAAAGAAGCAGCCTTCAAAGCATCCATGATGACAAAGAAGAAGAAAAATCTTGAGTCAAAGCCAAATTGCAGGTGTAGCGATGATTCAAATGAAGATGAAGAAATAACCAATTTTGTAAGGAAGTTGAAGAGAGAAACAGACAAGTACAAAGGTATTCTTCCCTTAAAATGCTTTACTTGTGGTAAAATTGGTTATTTGCAAATAAGTGTCCATATGATGAGAGGTCATATAGTGATGAAGAAGATCCCAAGAAAGAAAATGAATATCAAAAGGGAAACAAGAAAGGAGATAAAAGGAAATTCTTCAAGAAAAATATCTACTCAAGAGAAGACAATTCTTCATCCAATGAAGATGATGAAAGCAATAGTGACTCAGAGAGAGTACTCTTTATGGCTATGGAAAATAAGAAAAGAACTCCTGAAAGTGAAGTGGATTTTGAGGCAGAATTAATTAGTGCCTTAACTGAGCTGAAGAAAGAAAGGAAGAAAAACAAATCATTCAAAGAAGAAATCATCTCCTTGACAACTCAACTTGAAGAAGCAAAGAGAAATGAAGAAGTAATGTAGATCCAGATGATAAAGAAAGAAAAAGAGTGTGAGAAGCTTGAAAAGGAAATTGTGACATTGAGAGTTGAAGTCAACAAGCTCAACAAGAACTTGAAAAGTTCTCAAGTGTTAGAAAACATTATCAAGATTCAAAGGCCATATAGTGACAAATTCAGACTAGGATACAAGAATGTTCATTTTGAGGAAGGTTCAAGCTCCATGACGAAAGTAATAGAACAAAAGAGTTATGCAAAATTTCTCAAAGGAAGGAATCTTGGTCAACAAGAATCATAAAGGAATGAATACAAAAGACCTTCTACATCTAGGCAACAAAGAAGCTTCAATCATTGTGAAGGAAACAAACAAAGAGAAGATCATGATCAACCAAGGAAGGAATTCAAAAGAACAACACCACAAAGAAGATCATTCACTCCTAGGTATGTAAGTTTCTCTTATGGTCATTGTTTTACTTGTACTAACTTTGGACATAAAGTTGTAGATTGCAGGGCTTATGGAAGAAATGTTCAAGAAATAAATGCTTATGTGGCTCCACATAATATTGAATGTTAAAAATGCCACAACTATGGACATATAGCTCGTGATTGTAGAAGCATGATGGATACTTTTATGAAAGAGAAGATTGATATCAGATATAAGAAGGTTTGGAAAAGAAAACATGAATAGGTAAAGGAAGAATAAATGAATGAAGGACACCCATAAGTCATACTCTTAGGATTGGTAATAGTACAAGATCAAGACAAATCCACATGCAAAAAGGAAGATGTTAGATACGAGAAGGTTTGGAGAAGAAATGAAAAACAAGAAGAACATGTGAATGAAGACCAGGTCCCAAAGATTGTACTCACAGGATTTGCAGTAGTGTGATATCATGATCAATCTGTAGGAAAAGAGGAAGATGTTAGAATTCATAAAGAGGATGATGATGAATCCACAGACGAAGAGAAATATTACTTTGCATTAGAGAGAGTGTTTTTCTGAGCCATATGGATTGGAGACTCCCAGTGAATATGAATATTGAATAGGGGGAATCTAAGCAACAACTCTACAGATCAAAGAATTATCTTTTGAGCAGTCAGAAGTGCTTACAAGATTTTGGAAAGGCAGATTCAGAATGGTTTGATGACAGTAGTGAAGAATGTCTTATGATAGTTTGATTATTTGAGGAGTAGCTTTTGGAACACATTTCCACGCAGGTCTCAACTGACAGTTATGAAGTATATTATTAGCACATTTTTCAGGTAGAGGTTCATGATTGTATAGAGGATTCTAGATGTGTTTTTAGGCAGGGATATATTCAATATAGATTGTTCCAGACATGTAGAGTCTAAGTTGCAGATTGAGCAAACAACTTGAGAAGCTGGAATATGTTGTAATGAACAGATGGGTCAGCATTGTAAGCAATTGAGTAACATAGTCATAAGAAGTTTATGACATATGGACATAAATGGATTCATGAGAGCTTTGACATGTCTAAACATATACATGACAATGGATGAAATCATAGTAGCAATTGGAATCAGTGGAATCAATGGACAAGTGGAATCAGGAAGGAAAGCAGTAAAAGGCACATCAAAATCTATATCGTTAGAGGGAAGTATGGCCATTGATGTGAACTTGACAAGCCATGAAGACTTGAATTCAAGTAACTTTGAATGATTTTTATATATGTCAGGGAATTAAAAGAGGAAGCACCAATGGACAAAGAACACTAGAAGAAAGGAAATAAAGCATATACAAGAAATCCCACATCGATCTACATGACATCTTGCATAGAAGTCAAGGGGACAGAAATCGTCAGAGAAAGAGATTAGGAAAGAAATATCAGGAGCATGAAGATAAGGGGAGCACATGAACTCATAGAAAGATTGTTTAGAGAAGGTATATCGACAGGGGGAGTTACCCTTTTACCCATGATGTCAAAGGGGGAAAAAGAGAAAGATCAAAAGATAAATATTAGAAGCATGAAGACAGGGGGAGCAACCCCAAAAGGAGATACCCTTTGCCATTGATGTCAAAGGGGGAGAGAAACATAAGGAGAGAAAAATCGGAGGAGCATTGGTCACATGTGGAGTATGAGTGTTGCCATCAATGCCAAAGGGGGAGATTGTTGGACAATTGGTTGTCATTGATGTTGTTGGATAGTTGGTTGTCATTGATGTAAACAAGTAGTGGTTGTCACTGATGTCAACATATGTGATGGGTGTATTTGTAGAAGTCTCCAAAGTGGTCCCATTATGGCGTAGCTCTAAGCATGGCCCTCACGAAAAGACGCTTTGAAGAAGTCTACAAGAAACCCATAGGTGTGGTCATGAAGCCCGAAGTTGTTTGAGGAATAAGGACACAAAAGACAATGCAAATGCAGGTAACACACTCATAGAGGGATAGTCGTTGTCATTTCATTTCCAATGGTAGGTGTTATGCCACATGGTTCTTCATGGTTGATGAGTTATGAAGTCATGAAGTTGGAAGCCCCAAAGATGGGTTAAGAAACCCCTAATTGGTTGCAAGTCATTAATGAAAGGGTAAAGTGGTTGTAACAAGAAAGTTCAAGAAGCCCTAAAGCTAAGGAAAGAGGTTACTTAGAAAAAGTATATATACACCTCAATAAGTCACTCATAAGTACATTAACACACACATTCTATTGAATATATTCTATGTGAGTAAGTGATTCTTATTTGAGGTAACCAAGGAGATTTGAGGCGAATTTCAGAGGGAAGATGAAGTGAAGAAGGGAGAAATTCCAAGGGAGGATGAAGTCTTGTGATGATGTGTTCTAAGTATTCCAACATCCCTTAGGCTTCTACCTCCTCTCCTACACTCATTAGCTACTCTTCAAGGTGTAATACAAGCATACGACTTTACTAAGCATGCTCCATCAAGGTCCATGCCCAAACAAGGAAGAAATTGTATAAATATGAGGCTCAATGGCCTCTCTTCATGGCTGGAAAATGTCATCTCGGACCTCTTATTCCTCCACGGTAACCTTCCCGGAACAAGAACAAAAAAAAAAACAAGAACAACACTTTTCTAGTGTTGTGACCAACCTTGTTCTGATACCATGTTGAATTTTCAATTTTCAGATCTAATAATTCCTTATGACTTCAAAATAAAATTTTATGCCACTGCTATCATAGACTAATTCCACACTTAAAATCTAAACCAAAATAAATTGCAGTGCAAACAATAGAATCATAGAAAGATAGCCATGCAAAATAGACACAAGATTTTATCCTGGGAAACCCAACCTTGGGAGAAAACCCAACAATTTTTTTTTAAGAAGAATTCAAGTCAATAAATACATCACCATTAACATGAAGAAACCTCAACACATAATTTCTCCCTTGCAAGAGGAAGATAGCGAACCTTAAGAATAACAATCTCTAGACAAGATAACACACCCCCAAAAGATCCTCTAAGATGCTCCTACAATTTCGTTACTGCTGCCACTGGATTTGCGCACTTGATGAGAGGAATTGTGATGTTGTGAGAATGAAATGATCAAGCCTCTTATTTATATAAATTAAGTCACCTTTAATTTCCTTGTGGGGTCGACTTGTCATTTTGTCTTTAATATTTCATTTAATGCTTTTCGAGGTTTCTTTAATAGTTTAATGGGCTTTGATTTGTCTTCTTGGCATTTCTTCTTTACCATAAAAGTTTTTTCATGAGCCTTGTTGATTGTTCTTCTCCTCACATGCACGTCTAATTAATATAGGGCTCAATTTTGAGTAGATCCACCAAGAATCCTTTCATCACAAAGGGTCTCTTGAGCCTACATCTTCAACATTAGACTAGAATTGTAAACAAGTCAAACTTTCCCTATGAAAAATAGATCACTCCATCCCGGAGTAGGCAATTTGAGAGCATATCGAGTCTTTTTCACTCCTTGTCAAATCAACATGACTAATAGGAGAAAGATTGCCTCTGGGCCATTCACCACTAGCCAAATCAACATGGCCCCATGAGTGAATGTATCATTCTCTCTTGGTTAAATCAACATGACCAATCTGGGAGAATGTCTTCCCAATGCTGCTAATTGGAGAAACATTAACGACTTAAGGGTCTTTTGAGTTTCCCTGAGCTTAGTATAATCCATTTCCATGTGGAAAAGGAACCAAGATCTTAGGGAAACAACAAAGGGCTTAGCAATGGACATGTCCGTAATGGAAATAGACCCACCACCTACCCAAATCATATAAAATCCACTTGTAAGCAGAAATAAATGAACCAAACCATCCACCAAGAGTCCAACCACAGAGAAAACTGACTGCTAGAGAAGAGAATCTAGAAGGAACAAAATAATTATTGAAAATGAAACCACACATGAGATACTGAAGGAGCAGAGAAGTGAAAAGCTAGAGATGCCAACCAGAGGACTGTGCGGGGAGAGTCCACAAACCCTCGAAGTTCCCGGGTTGAGAAATGACCAACGATCGAACTGCTCCTTGTAGATAACCAACGTAAAGGAAGAAGACATAAACATAGGATCCCCAATTAATTCATGGCCAAGAAACCAAAAAGGCCAAAGACCAGCAAGATTGATACCGACAGAGCACATAATGCAAGCCATAAATATCCCACATTGTTCCATCGCCCACTTATTCAATACTTTTTTTATGTGCCGCTTGGAGGAGGGTAGCATGTGGGGGATAATGAAGGATCTCATCGCACCCTCCTCCACTTTAAGTGAACCTATAGGCAGTACCATACAAACATGTATCACGATTGGATCGCCAAGTGTCGGCATTAATGTTAAGGGATATATTCTAAGGTGACCTCTTGATTAATGACCGGGGTCCCAATTTTTCTCGTTGTGGCTAGGAACACCAATTTATCAACTTTGACATTGTTGCTTCTCAAGAGTCAAAACATGAAAATAAGTTAAACTAGAGAAAGAGGAAGTGAGGTGCCTAATCCAACTTAGTGCCAAGACAAGCCTAACATCTGATGAATTAATTCCCTTGATCAAATACATGATGATTATTAATGAATCGCCAATCATAATCAAATTTTGTATATTATTTGTTTTAACGATTTTTAACCCTTTGATATAGTTCATAGACTTCTACAAGTTATTGGAAGAGACCTCAACTCCAAAAATATACCACTACATATTTTTTGCGGCACAGTTAAGAATAGTTGTTGAACATATTATTACTAATTTCTAAAGTTAGGTGATAAATTTACTTAAATTATTACCAATAGTTTATAAAACTAAAAACTAAAGAGCCCTAATATTCTTAAATACTAAAAAGTATACAAATTGTTACATAGTTCTTAAATTCGAATAGAGTGGTGAATTAGTCCCGTGAGACAGCGTGGTTGGTAATGACAAGTACCTTTCTCCAAGTGTTGGGAGGAGGTCTTGAGGTCAAATCCGGCTGGGTCTCCGGGACGAATTGTAATGACTGCTTGTGATGTAAATGATTTATATCTCTAATATAAATCGAGTTAATTTCTCGTTGAAAAAAAAAAAAAGAATAGAGTGGTGAATTTACTTTACTCTCCAAAATATTAATATTAATTATTTAATTGATATCAGCTTTATCTTTATGGCTGACGCGAGGCATCACTCTAATTTATAATAATAGAAATCTAATTGTTTAATTAACATCAAATCTACTTGTTTAATTAATATCAACTTTGATTGAGGTAGGACATCACTATGATAATAATATAAATTTTGGTGGGTATAAGTCATAATTATGTATATAAACCGATCACATTTAATAATTCTATAATAAGTGTATGTTAAAGTTGATTTTGCAATGGTAATTTAAAGTTCAAAATTAATTTTATTAATAAATATAAAAAACAAAATTATAATATTTTAAATGTGTATAGTATTTTTAAAAATTATGGTTATATTTATAATGACAATGATAAGAAAATATACTTTATCTTAAATTTTTTTATAAAAATGATTTTTTTCCTTACCGATAACATGGTTATGATTAGATCTCTAATGTATAAAAACAAGTTAAACATCATGGGAGACAAGAGGTTTCATAAAATTGATTCAAACTCTAACCAAAATCACCTTCGGCTCAAAGTGGGATGGCATAAGGATGTTGAGACAAAAGTGTAATGTCCCTTTCCAAATAGGAGCTCCAGAAGAGGAGGCTTAATGGTCTAAACCACCCCGTTAGACTATAGCCAGGGCCAAAGAGGGGTAAACATGGTTACTAGAGGTCACTCCAATCACAGGTGTTATATTCGGAAAGTGACATTGAGCTAACAAGAGTTAACAACGCTTTACTAGAGGTCACCCCAGTCATAGGTGTTATATTCGAAAAGTGACATTGAGCTAACAAGAGTTAACAACGCTTTTAAGTCATTATGAGCTAAAAATAGAAGTCAACAGTGAATTAGGGTTTCATCAATGATTTAGGGTTTCAGCATGATTTAGGGTTTTGGAAAACTATAAAGGAAGGGTCAACGACCTAATTCATCATTATGCAGATTATGACTTGTCATTGAGGAGAAGAGGCGCATCTCAGGAGAGATAGTTCAGTGTATTCCA
>ML796919.1:372715-384864 GCA_009831015.1 Picea engelmannii | reverse complement strand
CTGTATTCCAAAAGGAGACTAGGCAGCCTAATCCAAATGGGAGCCACAGATGGGGACTTCGAATATGGAGCAAAACCAGGTTTCCGGGGTCTCATAAAAAGGCCAATGCTTTCCCATAACCAAAGGTCCTTCATAACGCAGGCCCTGTCTAAAGGATCAAGGAATTATAGACTGAGGAACCTTTTAGGTCATGGATGAATAAGCACAACACCCTTCAGGAATGGACCCCACGAAACGAAAACCCACTTTTGAAGATCCTTTAGAGAATGCCACAAGTTGTTAAAACTTGCAGACGAAAATCTCTTTCTTCAAAATAATCGACCTCTTGAACCAACGTTGGATCTAAGGAAACCACAGGGGTTTGCACTAATTTATCGACAACGAATGCAGCGTGAGCAGTGACTGGAGCCATGATCAAACCTCGGGGACTACGAACAGGGTTGTGGGCTAGGACTCACAAAGGCCCTACACGAACAGAACGACAAGCTTTGCTTGAACACGGGCTAAGATAGATAATTTCACGCAAAGGATTGGGCCACATGAGAGAACGAAACTCACCTGCAAAACAAAACGGGCAATAGCTGCTACAGGCTATAATCTAGCCAATAAACACGAGTGGGGCAGACAGAATATGGAAATAATCTGCAGCGAACTAAAAAGGACATGCAAGCAGCACTAACTTTACAAAAGCTAGCCAGCGACCACAACGAACAAAATTGAAGGATTCGAAGGAAAGCGAAGCTGTAAAAGAAAACTACGGCTAGGGCTACCGCGAAGAGGTGCCCCGCGGGAAGCTTCATTATGATTATAGTAGAATTCTTTTTCATAAAGATATATGTGCACATTCCATACGCGTTTGTTTTTTAGCTTAGAGGCTAGCAATGGGATATACAATTTGTCAAATTTACGTTTTTGTTTTTTTCGATGAGAGGCTAGCAATGGGGTATACAATTTGTCAAATTTGTGCAGATTATATTGTAATTGGTTTGGAGTGAAATACATTTGAATTTCAATTAGTTTCTTTAAATAAAACAACAATTTTTTTCTTTAAATAAAACAACAATTTTTTTTTTTTTTATAGTTGTGTAATATTTCATAATTTAAAAAAATTTCAAAATTTTTAAATATTGTATTATAATTTTTTGTTTAGATAAGGATATTGATATGAATATTTTTATTGAGATTCAAAATTATGTATTAGAAATTAAAAATATATTAATTTTTTTTTTTTTTCTATAATTCTTGCAACATAGTTACTATGCCCTTTCACATTAAATTCTCAAATTACTTCTCACATTTTGAATTGGTTTTTGTTAAGTTCTAAGGACATCACAGGTAATAAATAAATTTCCTAAAAATCGCAGCTTGTGCACATGCTGCTAGAGAGCCATGTCTTCACATTTTGTGCTAGAGAGCATTGTAAAAAGAGACATGTTCCCACGGATTACACTTAGGTGGAGGTGAGTGGACCAACTAAAGGTCGAATGAATAAGTATAGTTTTAGATTATTGACTTCTTTGTAGATCCAAAGCAACCCTAGACGAGCTTAAGCTACTCAACTCCTTGACTGATTCCCTCTGGGCACGACCAACGCTCTACCCCTCCATAGCTCTTCAGAGAGCCTCCACATTGAAACGACATTGAAACGTTGATAGAAGAAGAATTCCCAGCCTTCGTACCATTCTGATCATCTTCACTCGAATCAAAATAAGAGCTCACCTTCCTGAAGCCAAGATTGCACTCCTCCTTGATCACTTTATAAACTTCATCTCCCCTTGAATTCCTAGGAAAAAGTATCACGAGATCGGCCCTTGCGAGTGCTCCACTTCTTTACAACGTACTTGTGAACACTTGCAGTTCAAAATCCATCTTGCTCTTAGTGAAATGTGCCACAATCAATTCATTCATACTACTATTTCCCTTCCTAAACAATAACCCCCATTCCATGAATAGCAAGAGCGTGCATTGGTGGATCATTGATTCTCTTCTTAGAATCCCACTTGCAGAGTCTATTACTCAACGCCGTAGGAATCAAACCATTGACCATCCTTCTCTTCACGACCTTAGAACCATAACTTCCAGGGTCTTACATTAGAAGTAGAAGCAATAATGTACAAAAGAAAATCCCAAAGATTAACCCAACAATTGGCAACTCAAGAGCTAGAGATTAACCCAATAGTTGGCAGCTCTTGAGTTGCCAACTGTGTGGTTAAGATCGCCATTTTGATTTGCTTTGGGATTTTCTTCTGTACGTTACTACTTCTGCTTCTAGTGGAGGACCCCAGAAGCTATGGTTCTAAGGTCGTAGAGAGAAAGATATTTGATGGTTCGATTCCCAGAGCGTTTGAGTAATAGACTTCGCAAGTGGGATTCTAAGAAGAGAATCGATGATCTATCGACGTGCGCTCTTGCCATTCATGGAATGGGGGTATAATTTAGGAAGGGAAATAGTAGTATGAATGAATTGATTGTGGCACATTTGAAGAGTGTGACGGATTTCGAACTGTAACTGTAGATGTTAGTAAGGACGTTGTACAGAAGTAGAGTGCTCGTAAGGGCCAATTTAGTGATACTTTTTCCTAGGAATTTAGAGGAGATGAAGTTTATAAAGTGATCGAGGAGGAGTGCGACATTGGCTTCAAGAAGGTGAGCTCTTATTTTGATTTGAGTGAAGATGATCGAAATGGTACGAAGATTGAAAATTCTTCTTCTATCAATGTTTTAATGCGGAGGCTGTTCGAAGAGTTGTAGAGGAGTGGAGCTTTGGTCGTGCCTCGAGGGAATCAGTCAAGGAGTTGAGTAGCTCAAGCTCGTCTGGGGTCGTTGTGCTTGAGGACAAAAGCCTAATTTTCGACTCAAAGATCTCTGGTTTTGGTGGGATCTCTATTAATCCAGGTTTCAAGTTTGTTATCTGGAAGTTGGGGTTTAAATTCAAGAGCAGATGCAACATTAGGGTTTCAAGGCAAAACAAGGTGGTTGTGCTGGAGCAAGTGGTATAGAAATGGGTTGTTTTTATGTTTTGGATCTAGAAAGAAGTCTTCGAATCCACTGAATAAGAGCAAAATCTCTAACGATGAGCATAGGTGGAAGCACAAAACGTAGAGCAATGGATGAAGTACTTGGTGAATGAGTTCTTTGACTCATTGTATTTGGAGCAAGGAGGGATGTTGGTAAATAATTTAGTAAATGCTTCTTGCATTTTGTGCTTGAGCATATAATGGTAAGTACTTGGTCTATGTAATTGTGTTTGGAGCATGAGGGTTTTTTGTAAAGGTTGATGTTTCATAGCATAGGTGCTCAAGCATACAATTGTAATAATTTTTATGGAGTTGGATTTTGTCACATATAAATGGGCATATCGTTGTAAGGCTATTTAGGCATGCGTACCCCTGGTTCACTGGTAGAAAGTCTAGACGTAGACCTAGGTGATAGGGGGGCATGTTGTATTCATGATACTTGGTTTATAAACTTTAAGGGGGGTAGGTGTTTATCCCAAGTCAAGTTTAAAGGGGGAATTGTTGGGTTAATTTTGACTTGGTCATAGAGTTGTTGGTTCGGTCATTGTTGAGTTTACCGTTAGTAGTTTACGAGCCCATGGTATTTGATGCGAGTCTTTGCATGGCTATCTCTATAATGATCCCAAGCCGTTATGCAAGGATCATCACTGTTTTGGTGTCTTTTTAAAACTTTTACTGGTTGTGGTATTTCGTCAAACACTTTGCTGTCCTACTTGTTTAGATGTGTTTACTTGCTGAATGGCCTCTTGATTTCGGCCTTAGGGTTTACTGATGTGATATATATGTGTAATGCATCAATAAACAAGAAGATATAACCATGGAGCATACCTCAACTATATGCAATATGATAGACAAGCCAAAACATCTCAAACTGCTTTTATTTATGAAATAGAGAAACCTGCTACAATGAAGATGTCGATCTGGAATGCTCAACAGATGACCAAGATGATAGATAATAGAGCTGCTACAAAATGCTCTCGACAATACAAAATAAGCCTCCAAAGGCTGGATAAGAGATGAAGACCAATGCCAAGTAGATCTGGGCCAAGTGCCAAAACCCCCACTGGAAGATGCCACATCTTGCTAGAATGCTGACACTCCTCAACAATTCGGCCCTGGTGCCAAAGATGTCCAATCACCTCAAGAAAGATGTCAAACAGTAGATCGAGTGATGGCAAGAACAACCCAGGTGCCCGAATCTCCAAGATCCCTCTCAAACCCTGTAGATCTAAACTCCTCCACTGAATGGTGTGCCCCACTGGATGCCTGAAACCCTAATAATTCGGCCTCTCTCCTAGAGACCTTCAACAACTCCACCAATCCACTAGAATGATAGATCGGGGCACGACAATGAATACCCAAGTGCTCGAATCATCAAAATACCTACTAGATCCTTAGATCTAGCTACCCTCCAAATAATGGTGCACCCTCCTCTTGGGAAATCGTCCCACTCTCAATACAAATCAATCTTCCACTGAAAGACTCTGGAAAACCACCAAGAATGATGCCAAGACACCTGCAAGGAAAACCCAATACCTGGAATTCCCGAAATCACTTCTCCTCGGCTAGAATGAATCCTCCCTCAATGGATGGTGCGCCTCTCTTGCTGGAAACCCTCAACTGGTGCGCCCTCTCTCTATCTGCACATGAAACTGATGTAGAATCCCCCTGCAACTGAGTAGATCTGGAATTAGAATGGTGTGGGAGCGTATTGCATCTCCGAGACCAAGCTTGGGACAAGTTAGGTGGAATCTTTCACCACCGAATCGTCCTCTAGGGTTTGTTAAGTCAAAACCCTCAAAACCCCCAATGTTGGACTCACTAGCTAGAAGCCAGATATCAAAATAAGATCATACATGAATGAATGAGAAGAGGCCCTTGCCTTTCCTTTATACTTTTGACTCACCTTGTCCCTCCAAAGTGATTTTCATTTTATTAATATTTAATTAATTAAATCACTTTAATTAATTAATTAACCTTTTTACCTCTGAAAGCTTCTTATCTCTCCTTGTGGCTTCCCTGGCCACTGAAAGTCACTTCTAGCCATCCCATCCTGTAGTGTTGCTCCTCCCGATTCCAATGAGCTATTACACTGAGAGGTTCCTCCAAGTAATGTGCCCAAAATGACCTCTTCAGTGGATTCCATTGACTTATAGCTCAAAATAGTCAAAATCATGGAAATCATCGGAATGCAATGGAACCAAAGCCAACCTGTGCAGAATGGCTCATAATGATGAGATATGATGAGAAATGCCCCCTGGACCTCACAATGCCTCTCAATAACCCCTGTACTCGCTATAACACCCATCTGGTTACTTTGGTAATCATAAACCTTTGCACTGTGATGATGTCCCAAAGTGGGGACATTACAGTTCTCCCTGCTAGAAAATTGCTTGTCCTCAAGCAATACCCAAATCCCTCCAAGTAAAATACCAGGATCCCATGTCCACCTGTGGGGTACATAGTAGAACCCATCGAAAGACGAACTATAGTATACTCCACCCCCTGGATCCCATATCAGGGAGTGAACTGCAATACTCTGCGAAGCATAGTCCTGAAAGATATCAACCCTGTGAACCTCTTGCACATGACACATGGCCTCATCTCAGAATGAGTCCATCCTCCAAATCTCTACCAAGATCCACACGGCCTCCATCATCTGCACATGCTGATGCCAGAATGAGGTACTGCAAGACCACTGTGAGACAACCTCAAGCGCTGTGCTCCCCTCAACACTGAGGCTAAATGGAAAGTTAGAACAACTTTCCTTTGCAAAGGTCCACTCGCCCTTGTCAGTTAGGGAAATGCTCAACCCTGCAATCCCTGGGTCCCATGCTAACCTCTGTCGAAGATCACCATGCTGGCCCTGCACTACTCTGACCACGACCGTCGATCCCCTGCATACATACTGGATCCTCCTCTCCTGGATCCTCACGCTGAAATACTTGTGACCACCGGACCTGCTATCCAGAAACTGTATCTGTAAAGGCATCTCTGTAGAAGAAGTATCTATCCACCCATCTCCACATTCGATCATGATGATCAAGAGTGAAAAGATGCCTCGCTCTATCAGACAAATCCCTGCAGGCCCAATCCAGACAGACCCTTGGTGGAGTGTGTGGCTCTTGAGTGCAACCTGGGTCATCCTGTAGTGAAACATCTGGCTCACCCAATGAGCTCCCAGATCCCATGGAAAACTTGGAAATTTATCACTTCCAATCTCGTCTAACTGCTCCTGTGTGAGATTGATCACTGTCAGAAGCCCTTTATGCTCATCTCTGCTATCCTCCTCATGTTGTTGTCAATGATAAATGTGTCAGGACAGGCTAACAGAAACATCGACAATTGATTGTAGGACTGGGAGGTGTCACATGCTTTGGTCAATCCCAAGGATTCGACCAGAAGCTTGTCCATCGGTATCCATGATAAATACTCTCATGTGGTCATCACTGAATCCCAACCATCCAGTACAACCGAAAGTAACCCCTCCGACTGCTGGTCAACCAACCTCCATCTCTCATCTCCCATGTAACTGTTGAAATGGTGAAGGTGATCCCCCACAACTATGTGCTGCTGCAAATGAGTGACACCCCGCATACTCCCCTAAGTGCGTCTCCTCCCTGCAAGTCAATACACACCTCTGAATCCCACCATACATCTCGACATGTCTCTGTGAGCTATCACTCATCACTCTATGCTCCGACATACTCATGTCATCTCTCGTAGACTCATGCTGCATCACAGATCTGGGGTGTATCGCTGGGCCAACCTCTACATGGAGGTCAACTTCTCTCGGAACACAAATGGAAGTGTCCTCCATCAACTGGTGCCCCTCTGCTAGACCACCAACATCCTCTAACCATGTGACCGAAGGATATATCAGAGTGTCCACCAGGATAGATGAAGTGGATCTTTGACGGATCTCCTCAAGAAGCTCATCTGATCTAGACTCTGATTCTTGAAGGGCTATCTGTGTGCCTCTCAAGAATCCTCGAGTGCTCTCCAACACCTGAGTGAGTCGGTCTACCTCCAACTCCTGCCCCCTCAAGGCCCTATGATACAACTCGCCAATCTCCAGTAGGTAGTTCCTGTTTGTCAACAACTGCTGGTAGTCAGTCCTCATCATAGACACTCTCTTCCTGATAGTGTGAAAATCATCCATGGAAAATCCTCCATCTCAGCTACCCTATGCCACTGATGCTCTCCAACAGTGATCTGCCATCACTGCATGCATGTCATCAATACGTCTAGTGGCTGCCATGATCATAGCCTCACTAACTCTCAACTGTGCTGCTAAGTGGTGTGACCCCTGATCATGGTCATGCTGAGGTGCCATCTCAGACCCCTCACTGCTAGTGTCAACTCTAGAATCCCCAAAAACACCATCTGCATAAGATGACGTGTTGAAATGTCCACTGTCTACTGTGCTGTTGGGTACTCTTGTATGCCACTGCACCCCATCACTAGATGCTATCTCCCCCTGAATCACACTGTACCCTATATGAGCAGCCGTATCCTCCTGTGCACTCAACCTGCTACTATCCTCTGCGCCTGGATCCCATATAGTTGTGTCTAGACACATGCTATGGTCATCCTGAATACTAAAGAGCGCATCCACATCAATGCAAGCCGATCTTGGAAGTAAGTGCTCCACCAACCTGTCAGCCTCTGTAATCTGCTCAACCAATGGAGTCTCCAATAGTTGTGACTCAATCTCCTCTGACTAACTTGTATGTGTGAGGTCAACTGCCCGTACGTCCTGTACCTCCTCCTAGATTTGTGGGTCTACTTGTCCATGGTGTGCATCCCTCACACTAGGCTCATCCATCATACCTGACATGGCTATCATGGGTGTCTGAACAGATGACATATGTGTCACGACCCCCATAGGAGGCTGGTCATCTGTTGGGGAAAACACCTGTGACTCCTCACTAGTGTCACTACTCTGCTGAGACGTAAAGACATCAATGGTATGTGATATGTCTGTTGATATCTTGGTGCTATCGTCTTGTCCATCCAGCTGCCTATCCACTACACAAGGGTCATCATCCTCCTCAAACGTGTAAGCATCACTAGCTTCTGTGCAAGAGTCATCATCACTATCCTCTGAGGTAGAGTCACTATCACTAGCCTTTGTGCAGGAGTCACTGTCATCATCCGACTGCTCTGAATCCACATCTATCGCTCCATCCTCACACATCTCATCATCACTGTCATAGTGTGCCTCAATAGTGTGCTTCTGATCCTTACCCTTGCACCTATGATCTAGTTCCCACGACCCCTTGCAATAGTGGCAAGGTTGTGTGCTCCTAATGGGCGTGGGGTTTCTCTGTTCTTCCATCCATCTAGCTGCTTCTTTTTTCTTTTTATCTGTTATGATGATCCCATATAAAATATCCCATTTGCTCCAATCGGGCTTTCTAAAGGCTACACACTGAGGAAAGGTTAAGAGAGCCCTATTTTCCTCACTAAGGCTGGAATATGTTATCTCCAAGCATGTTATCTCAAAGGATATTCTATCCATTTCCTTCCAACTATCCATTTATCCCTATGAAAGACCCCTCAGGTTTGCAAGATTTAAGCTCTGATACCACTGTAATGATCCCAAGCCATTATGCCAGGATCATCACGGTTTTGGGTGTCTTTTGAAAACTTTTATTAGTTGTGGTATTTCGTCAAACACTTTGTTGTCCTACTTGTTTAGATGTGTTTACTCGCTGAATGGCCTCTTGATTTCGGCCTTAGGGTTTACTGATGTGATATATATGTGTAATGCAACAATAAACAAGAAGATATAACCATGGAACATACCTCAACCATATGCAATATGATAGACAAGCCAAAACATCTCAAACTGCTTTTATTCATGAAATAGAGAAACCTGCTACAATGAAGATGCCGATATGGAATGATCAACAGAGGGCCAAGATGATAGATAATAGAGCTGCTACAAAATGCTCTTGACAATACAAAATAAGCCTCCAAACGCTGGAAAAGAGATGAAGACCAATGCCAAGTAGATCTGGGCCAAGTGCCAAAACTCCCACTGGAAGATGCCACGTCCTGCTAGAACGCTGAAGCTCCTCAACAATTCGGCCCTGGTGACAAAGATGTCCAATCACCTCAAGAAAGATGTCAAACAATAGATCGAGTGATGGCAAGAACAACCCAAGTGCCCGAATCTCCAAGATCCCTCTCAAACCCTGTAGATATGAACTCCTCCACTGAATGGTGTGCCCCACTGGATGCCTGAAACCCTAATAATTTAGCCTCTCTCCTAGAGACCTCCAACGACTCCACCAATCCACTAGAATGATAGATTGGGGCACGACAATGAATACCCAAGTGCTCGAATCATCAAAATACCTGCTAGATCCTTAGATCTAGCTACCCTCCAAATAATGGTGTGCTCTCCTCTTGGGAAATCGTCCCACTCTCAATACAAATCAATCCTCCACTGAAAGACTCCGGAAAACCACCAAGAATGATGCCAAGACACCTGCAAGGAAAACCCAATACTTGGAATTCTTGAAATCACTTCTCCTCAGCTAGAATGAATCCTCCTTCAATGGATGGTGCGCCCCTCTTGCTGGAAACCTTCAACTGGTGCGCTCTCTCTCTATCTGCACATGAAATTGATGTAGAATCCCCCTGCAACTTAGTAGATCTGGAACTAGAATGGTGTGGGAGCGTATTGCATCTCCGAAACCAAGCTTGGGACAAGTTAGGTGGAATCTTTCACCACCGAATCGTCCTCTAGGGTTTGTTAAGTCAAAACCCTCAAAACCCCCAATGTTGGGCTCACTAGCTAGAAGCTAGATATCAAAATAAGATCATACATGAATGAATGAGAAGAGACCCTTGTCTTTCCTTTATACTTTTGGCTCACTTTGTCCCTCCAAAGTGACTTTCATTTTATTAATATTTAATTAATTAATTAAATCACTTTAATTAATTAATTAACCTTTTTACCTCTGAAAGCTTCTTATCTCTCCTTGTGGCTTCCCTGGCCACTGAAAGTCACTTCTAGCCACCCCATCCTGTAGTGTTGCTCCTCCCGATTCCAATGAGCTATTACATTGAGAGGTTCCTCCAAGTAATGTGCCCAAAATGACTTCTTCAGTGGATTCCATCGACTTATAACTCAAAATAGTCAAAATCATGGAAATCACCGGAATGCAACGGAACCAAAGCCAACCTGTGCAGAATGGATCATAATGATGAGAAATGCCACCTGGACTTCACAATGCCTCTCAATAACCCCTGTACTCGCTATAACATCCATTCGTAAACCTCTGCACTGTGATGATGTCCCAAAGTGGGGACATTACAATCTCCACACCATGCATGCCTTTGCATGGCTATCTTGAGGCCATGCATGTCTTTCATTATAATCTAATCATGGTAAAAAAATTGGGTTGTAATTGATGAAACCTATTTAATGGCGTGAGATACTCCATTGAAAGATGCCTCAAGTGGTCGATGTTGGTTTGGCTTGGTCGGTTTGACCAAGGTTATTAATAGATATCTATGGAGGTGTTGGTTTTCTTGGTTAAGGGTTTCTAGGATAAATATTGGCTTTATGTTCATTCTTTCTTCTTGTGCTATTTCTTTCTCAATTTTTAACACCAACATCCGATATCTAGCTATTGATTTCTGCATCAATTTCCTAGTGGTTGAGGAGATTCCTCTCCAGGCACATTTCATCTTCGACATTTTCCATTTCCTCATGCAGGTTGGGTGGAGTTATCTCTCGGAATGCCTCGGTTGTTGCTTAGGCATCTAGTTCCATCCTCGTACACATAGTATCAAGGCTTGAATTGTGGAGTTTGGAGGGGTTGGCCTGATTTCGATTCCCTCGATAGTAGTCGTGTCGGTAGCCACATTGGGGTGCCATTACTAGAACCAAATTGAGCGAGGTAGATTGAGGGAAGGATAGAGCTGCCAAAAGGGAGAGAGGTTGACTGGAATAAGAAGTTGAATGAGCATGATTGAGGATTTGGCATTCAATTTTTAACTTGAGTGGCTATCATGGGTGAGGAGCGCCACTGAGAAAAATAATGCAACGAGGACGAATCGTCCTACCATAATCATGGAGCAGGGAACCCACCTGTGCGAACCTCTCTCTAATATCATTTAGGTTTAGAATGGTCGAAACCATGATGATATGGAAGATTTGGTGGAAAAATGAGCACGTACCACCCATAACTCTGAACTAAAGGGTGCATTCATAGCCCTTGTCCAGAGTGCCGCTTGCCAACTATCTTGACCACATGTCAATACCTTGAATCTCCCTATGTCTAATCAACGTGTCAAACATGTGCTCAAGAAGTGTTGTGTTCAAGATGCCTCGCTTCCCTGTCATCCCATTCGGGGAATGATTTTGAACATTCTATATATATAATAAATACAATATTAAACCACGTTTGATGAAAATGTTTTACAAGTATTTAGGAGATTTTAAATTTTAGATTAATATACATTGTTTTATGACACATATATGATGAAGTTATTTAAAATGCATTAAATGTTGTGTATATTGAGGTATTTCACATTTAGATAGTACATAAATATTTGAGAAAAGATAATAATATTCATATATTGTATTTTAAATTCAATGGATTTAGTAAGAATGAATGAATATACATGCATCTATAAGTATTTATGAAAGTTTAGGCATTGGCAAATATTTATGAAAGTTTTTAGAGGGACTCAACTTTATCATAATTTATATATATATATATATATATATATATTTTTTTTAAGAAAATAATTATATTATGTATTAAAAATGTATATTTTTTTTGGTAATTGGCGGAATCAACGACTTAGACCATTCTCGTACGTGGTGATTTCGTCTGCTACCACTATAACCTCCAAGTGCATCCACACCCCCTGCAAGTATGGGGCACAGGTAAGTCGGGGTGATAATCGACACTTGCTAGTCGATAAATAAGTTTTTTTTACATTTAATAATTATGATGATGTTTTTTAAAATAAAATTAGTTTAAATTCTTGAAATTATTTATTTAGATATTTATTTTGAGATTAATTTAAATTTACAATAAAAATTTTAAGTTTGGTTTTACTATTTTAATTTAATATATCATGAATTAAATTGTAATTACAAAT
>ML796919.1:346683-372489 GCA_009831015.1 Picea engelmannii | reverse complement strand
AAGGTTTGGTTTTTTTGACAGGGCTGGGGGTTTCTCGGGCATTGGTAAGGGTTTAGCGAGCTAACTTGGGGGAAGTTTGGTCAAGGCTGTGCTCAGCTAGGGCGACGACAAAGAGGGGGGCGACCCCATCAACTCCGTTGGTGTGGGGCACTTAGCATCCTTCTCGGCGGGGACAAAGGGGTGTGGGCTTTTGGAAGTTTGGAAGGCGACAGGTGGGGCGCAGGGCTTGATTGCGGATGGGATTCCAAGGCTGGAGGGTAGTGTGTCGGGGATGCCTATGTGTGTGGAGGTTGTGGGCTCGAGAGAAAACCTGATAGGGGTGACAGGATCAAAATTCTCCTCGGTGGGTGAGTTGCCCTTTTTTGGAGGCCTGGGTTTCTCTGAGGGTTGGGGAGAAGAGTACACGTGCTTCCTCGAGTCGGTGGGGGGTCTTGCAAGGGGCTTGGGGTTTGTCGAGAGAGGGATCAATTCAGGGCTTAGTGTCCTTTTTTTGGGTTTTCTGGAGGAGGCAGCTATAGGTGGGACTGGTTTGATCTTGGAGGGTTTCAGTTCTCCTCTGGCATACTCATCGCCCGACTTTTTGGTTGACGCTACTCTGGGTGGTGGCAGGGGAGCTGGGGTCATCTCAAGCAGGGGTGCTACCGAGGTTCTTACTGGTTCAGTTCCTGAGAAGAGGGGGGGAATTCCTCTAGAGACTCTTAGCGGGCGGAACGACCTCTAAAGGGTTTGAAAGGCGCGGAAGGACATCTCACTTCATCCTCAAAACCCATCCGATGTGCTCACGATAGGATCTGCACTGAATGTCTTGTGTTTGGGGAGGATATTGACATGGAGAGGGTGGTGGATTTTTCAGAATGGGCGGTGGTTGGTCGTGTTAGGGGAAATAAGTTGGGCATGGCCTATCTGAAGGATTGGATAACCAAGAACTGGTTACTGGATATCACTAAGATGCCACACCTCCGCTTACTAACACGATGATGGTTTGCTTTCATTTTCTCCTCCACATAGGATGTTAATTGGGTGTTAAGGAAGGTTTGGAGCATGGCAGACACTCCCATTATCCTTAAGCGTTGGACCCCTTCTTTTGATGCAAAGAAGGAAAGGATCGAAGAAGAACCAATCTGGGTCAGGCTCCCGGGTCTCCCAATGCAGTTATGGAATCCACAACGCTTTGCTGCCATTGACAATATGTTGGGGTGGTTTTTAGAAGCAGATATGTCCTTTGAAAATACGGGGTATATGTCTGTGGCTTGAATTTTGGTCAGGCTTAATCTGCGACAAGGCTTACTACAAGAGATTACGATTGAATCGACAACCGAGATGTTTGTCCAGATTCTGGATTATGAAGGGATTCCCTTTCAGTGTCACATATGTCATGTTTACGGTCACTGAGTTGCTGAATGTCCCTTGCCTTTCAAAGGGAATGGTCGTAAAGCCAAAGGCTCGGGTTCACCTTCTTCTCCCCCAAGGAAGTCTTTGGAGGATCAGCTGGTCGCCGATGAGAATAAGGGGAGTTTGAAGATTCCATCTGCGGACAAGGCTTCAAAAGGTTCACGCACAGGCAATTTGGGTAACTTGGGCTACGAAACAGTCTTTTCAAATGCTGCTGGGACAAAACTTTCGCCATCCTTGGAGGTCATTCTTTGTCGAGAGCAGGATTTCTCGGGTAAGTCCTTACTATATGTCACTTTGATTGATTCTTCTCCTTTTACTTCTGTGTAGATTGATGGTTTGGTTGGGAATGGTGTGGGTACTCTCTTGAAAAGTAGTGGGAAGGGTAACTCTGTGGCCCGTTTGATATCTCTTTCATGCCCCTTGTCCTCTAATGGTTTTGTTTTTTCTCCCTCTTTGGTCATGCCTTCTATGAACTTGGGGAGGGGGTGGGGGGACTTACGTTGCTTGAGGTTTTGCCTTTTTCTGGTCAGTTATCCTTACAAGAGGTTGGTGTCACAATTCTTGGTACTGACCTCCCCTCTTGCTCTTCGTCTCCGTCTCTCTCTGTCGAGGCTCTCTCTTCCATTCTCTCCTCCTCCTTAGCCACCCCCTCTGCTTCTACAGACTCCTCTTCAGAAGATTGTAAGGTTCGTTATCACCTTAGAAGTAGGTCGATGGTCAAGGGGGAACTCTTGGAGGCTGGTTCTCAGGTTATATATGGTCATGGATTGGGACCTTTTCCTCGGACTATTTCTGTGGGCAAAGGAAGGGGCCGGAAATCACATCTACTCTTAGCACAAGATTGGGCCATAATTGATCTGGCTTCGGGTAGACAATCTTCTATTGTTTGGGTGCTTAGAGAAAAGAAACCCCATGATATTGTTACCTCATGAGGGTCTTGTCTTTCAATCTTCGGGGGTTGGCGAACCCATCGAAAAAATTGTCTCTTCGAAGGCTGGTGGAATTAAATTCCCCGGATGTCATTCTGCTACAAGAAACTTTAGGGGATAGAGTTCTAGTGGTAAAGGCTCTTGAAACCCTTTTTCTGGGATGTATGTTCACAATAGTGGATGCCAGGGGTCGCTCGGGGGGCCTGGCCACAGGGTGGAAAAAAAAGAATTGAAATTTGGAAAGTGTTTGGGGGTTTGCTTCAGGTATTGGTCTGACGTTTTTCTCTGCTGATCTGGGGCGTAGCTTAACAATTATCAATGTCTATGGGCCTTATCAAGAACGTCAGCGTTATTGGAATTCACTAGCTGACTGCGCGTGGATTAGGGACACGAATCTTATACTTCGAGGAGATCTCAACTTCTCTTTAGGGGCCTCAGAGGTGTGGGGTCCACGTGCTGCCCCGAACTCCCTAACCAATTTATTTTTAAATTTTTTGGACCAAGTGGGTTTGGTGAACGTTGAAACTCAAAAACTAACTCCCACTTGGTGCAATTGAAGAGTTGGGGATGACCGAGTGGCTAAGCGTCTGGACAGATTTCTCTTGGTAGAGGAGTTCTTGGATTCGTTTGATTTGGTTCGCCAGTGGGTAGCTTTTGGAGGGGAATCTGACAATTTTCTGATTATGTTAGACCTCAGAGATAGAAACAGGAGGGTGTCGAGCCCTTTTAAATTCTTTGAGAGATGGATCTCGGATCCCTCCTTTCAAGAGCTAGTGAGGGGGCGGTGGTCGCCAATAGTGGAAGGAAATCAGTTGCATGTGACAGTCCAGTTTGTGGAGAACCTCAAAAGATTGAAACACGCGACTAAGGGCTGGGCTAAGGAGAAAAATCTCAAGGATGATCAAGAGTTGAGAGACATTGAATCTACTCTGTCGGAGCTCCAAGGTGGGGCAGGGCAGGGGTTATCTAGTCTCGATGCCAAAGAACTATTGTGTGGTTTGGAGAAAAGACGAAGGGTTTTACTGGAAGAAAAAGAAGCTCTGTGGAGACTAATCAATCGTGCTTTATGGCTCTCTTGTGGTGATGAGAACACTAGGTTTTTTCAAGCCTTTTCCAAAGGTAGGAAAATGGTTAATACCATTTGGGGTTTAGGGGATCGGGCTGGGGAGGAGGTATCTTCTTTCGAAGGCCTGGCCAAGCTGGGCATTGAACATTTCAGTGAGTTATTTAAAGCGCAGGAGGGTTCAACTATTGCAGAAATTGTTCAGGTGGCTCGGTTATTCCCTCGGTTTGTAGAGGAGGATGAAGTTGGGCCCTTAATGACTCCTATATCTGAAAAAGAACTACTGGAAGTTCTACACTCTTTCCAAAAAGGGAAAAGCCCTGGGCTTGATGGCTAGCCTATCAAATTTTATTTGGGTTGTTTCGATGTAATTGGACCTGATGTCCTGAAGGTGGTTGAGGAATCAAGGGCGAATGGTCACATTCATAACCCTATAAACTCCACCTTCTTAATGCTCATTCCAAAGACAAATAATCCCTCCTCCTTTGAATATTTTCGGCCTATTTCGTTATGCAACTGTCTGTACAAGATTATATCAAAGGTAATCCGTAGAAGGTTGAAGGAGATTCTATCTAAACACATTTCCTATGAACAATTTGGTTTCTTGGAAAGAAGATAGATCCATGAGGCCATTGGTGTAGCAAAAGAAGGCCTTCACAGTATTAAAATGAGGAAGCTCAAAGGGCTATGGTGAAAATTGACTTATCTAAAGCTTTCGATCGGGTAAATTGGTTGTACTTAAGAATTCTCTTGATTCATCTGGGGTTTGGTTTGGACTTTACCAACTGGGTGATGGGATGTATGAACTCGGTTTCTTTCTCCATACTTCTCAATGGTCCAGCCTCTACTTTTCTCCAAGCCGAAACATGACTGCGTCAAGGTTGTCCCCTGTCTCCATTACTATTCCTCTTAGTAGCTGAAGGGCTCAGTCGATTTTTGCGGAAGCAAAAATTGTTGGGAGATTCATAGGTATACAAATTTATAATGGGCTATCCATCACACACTTGCTCTTTGTTGAGGATATCCTAATTTTTTGTGATGGCTCGAAGCGAGAAGCTGACATTTTAATTGAGGGTCTCACCTTGTTCAAAAGAGCAACTGGTATGCGGGTGAATGAACATAAATCTAGTATTCTATTCTCTCTGGTTGAGGCAGATGTTATTCAACATTTTTTGGATCAGATCCCTTTCTAGATGCAGGGGTTGGACGAGGGATTGAAATATCTTGGCTTTCACTTAAAACCCAATGATTATCGGAAGACTGACTGGCTGTGGCTTTTGGAAAAATTGGAAAAACGATTGAAGGTTTGGAGAAATAAATGGTTGTCTAGGGCTAGGAGATTAGTACTGATCAAGTCAGTACTGGAGGCAATCCTAGTTTATTGGATGTCCCTCTCTTGGATTCCAAAGGGCATTATGGAAAAAGCTAGAAAAATGTCCTTTTCTTATCTATGGAGGGGAAAGATGGAGAATCAGGTGATGCCTTAGGTCCGTTGGGAGAGAATTGAAAAACCGAAAGCTCTTGGGGGCTGTGGATTAAATAATATTTTCTTGTTTTCCAAAGCAATAGCAACAAAATCTATGTGGAGAACGATTTCCACAAAAAATCTTTGGGCCAAAGTAGTCATCCAGAAATACGTGGCTCCACTCTCTTTGTTGGAGTGGCTCAGGCATCCTAGACATCGAGTGACATGGATATCTGTTATGTGGAAGGCTGTACTAAGTGCCTTTGAAGTGGTCGGGAATGGCTTAGCCTGGAGTGTTGGGTTTGGAACCTTGCTTAGGATTGGCCGCGACCCCTGGGCAGGCTGTACTAGAGAGCACATACTCCCTGAAGAACTCTGCTCAACCTTGGATCGAGGGGGTTTTTTCTATCTGGCTCAGGTTGGGGAACCTCTCACCTCAACTCTTTGGCACCAAGGCTAGAAAGACGGGATAAAATTGGGTTTAATAGGGGTTGATGTAATTACTTGGGACCGATATATCAATGCTCTCCTGAGAGAAAATATTCGTTTGACCGATCGGGAAGATGAACTCCTTTGGGATGGCGATCTAGGAGGGGTATACACCCCAAAAGTTGGTTATGTACAGTTAAGTACTGAATTCTTGCAACAAGACGAAAAGTGGTGGTGGAGAAAAATCTGGAAACAAAGGTGCCCAACTAAAGGAAAATTTCTGTCCTGGACTATTTTGGAGAACAAAATTCCAACGTGGGAAAATATACAAAAGCGACAATTCAATGGTCCGAGCTAGTGTTCGCTATGTAAAGAATAGGAGGAATCGGTTGATCATCTCTTTATGCGATGTCCTTTTACCACTTTAGTGTGGGCGGATGAAAACAACTTGAACACCTCCATTGGTGGCTAGCACGGGGCATCCTTTGAAGAGGATTTGGAGGTATGGCTCTTGCCGAGGACTCTGTAGGATCTTAAGGCTTTTCCCCTCATTGCTGCATGGGGGATTTGGCTAGCCCAAAACTCCTTGCTTTTTCGGGATGAACTCTAGTCGCCACTTTGTGTGGCCATCAATTGCCTTGGCATCCTTGCTCATTTAAAACTGGTGGTTAGGAAGGGTCTTGGAAATGCTCAAGAGGTTCAGGAGGAACAAATTGACAGAGAGCGGCCTTAGGATTTTTTTGATGGGGTGGCTTCGAGAGACCACTTACTTTGTGGGGGAGGGTTGGGGAGGAGGCTGTTTATACTTATCTATACATCATTTTTTTCTACTCAGGGCTGGGTTGGGAGCCGGTACAAACAATTTCTATGAAATTATGGCTTTAAAATTGTTACTTTTATTTGCTGTGGAAAAAGGATGCAAAACATTACAGGTCTTTGGGGATTCCTTATTAGTCATCAATTGGGTGAACCAAACTCAAATTTGTCATATTACTCATCTTATGCCTATTCTCGAGGAAGTTTTGAGGATTATCGCTACCTTTGACACTATTTCTTTCCCTCACATCTATAGGGAACAAAACAAAATGGCTGATAGACTTTCCAAAGAAGCCTCGTAGTTAGATTATGGCAACTGACACATCACTGAACATACAACAGGGGACAATTTTGATTATCAAAGACCTTTTTAGGACGGTCTACTATAGGAGAGCTTCATTTCTTCATGGAACTCTAAGCTAGATAATTATAAATTGATATATAAAAATCATGTTTTTGTTTATTGTATATGGTATGTGAGAACCGTGACACAGTATATGAAATATGGATATGAGGGTTTTTTGGCTTTATGTCAAAACTGTTATTTTTGTTGAAACTTTCAGTATTGGAAGTGACTCCACCAAGACAATATATATGTAGCTATTTTTCATAGTCAATATATATCTACAAATGTAATTTTGTACCAAATTAATGAAATTACGAATTTTTTTTGTGGAATATATATATATATATATATATATATATATATATATATATATATATATATATATATATATATATATAACTCACATGATTTAATTTATATATATAACTCACATGATTTAATTTTTACAATGTTATTTTTATGTATTGACATATTTAACAATATTACCAACTAGACCCTTAAAACAAGTGATAGAGAACTTTAGATTTTTGCATAAAAAACATGAAAATCAACCCCCAAATCAAAGTGGTGCTATCCGGTTAAAATTACAACATTTTTGAAACATGATCCTCAAACTCATATGTTTTTTTTTCTTTCTAAAAATTGAAATTAAACTCTAAAAAAAACATGAAAAACAAAAGTTAAAAATAAAATAAAACTAAAAAGAAATAAAACAAATTTAAAATTTTGGGGAAAAACATCCATTTTAAAAACAAAAAACCTCTAAACTTATGTTTTTTCTTTCTAAAAATTAAAAGCTAAAAATATCTAAAACAATTTGAAATTAAAAAAAATAAAAAAACAAATTTATATAGGGAAAATGAAAAAAACAAAACAAAAACAAACACACACACATAACTAAAGTAAAACACCTAAACTAAAAAAAATTAATACAAAATAATAGAAACACATACCCCAAAAAACATAACATTCCCTTAACAATAAAAAAAATTCATTAAAAAACATAAAAATATACCATTTAAATTTTATTTATATATGTTATATGTAATATTCTATCATCACCGTGTTTTAATGAACCTGTCAAGAAACAAGAGATGTATAGGATCTCTCGAATAGATAGTCTTTTTTCAAAATGGGATTTGTTCCAAACATATATGCCATGGTTTTTTTACCTCTGTAGGACATCCGTTACGGTCGTTCATTCCATTTCAATGATCTCCGCTTCAAAATCGTACATGAGATTCCCACCTCATACGACAGGACAATAGCATACGACAGGATAAGAGCAATAGCCTGTAGTGATACATTTGGGTTTAAAGGATAGCCACCGCAGTTGGTAATCGAGGTTGAAATGAAAGGAAAACACACGTTACAACTCTTCATTAGTTAGTTAGACCAACCACTCCGAGTTATAAGTGGGATTGATTGCTACGAGACTCTGAAATACTTAACCAAGAGGTACTATGACATGAAAATGAAGGAGTTCTTCGGTGGATACATGGATATTGACATCTTGCCAGGAACCATATTTGAACTAGTGGCACGAGGATTTTCAGTCCTCTGCTCTACCAACTATATGCATGTCAGATTGACTCTAAGGGAGAAGGAGGATAAAAGGCTTTCCATCTCCGAAGGGGTATTCATTTTTGATTCAATCAGTCAACTTCATGTTCGGAAATCTAGGAGTTAACCGCACCTACAAATGATATTAATACTACAGTTTCTTTAGCTTTGCTTACGTCAGTAGCATATTTCTATGCAGGTCTTGCAAAGAAGGGGTTAGGTTATTTTGGTAAATATATTAAACCAACCTCAATACTTATATATATATATATATATATATTATCTATGTTGCACACTTTTAGAAGTTTCCTCCAAATTTACAAGAAACTTGAAGTGGGATTTCCTTATATAAAAAAAATAAAAAAAATATTTTAGATTACAATGACACTTTAGATTACAATGTATAGAGATATTAATACATTTTAAATCTCATTTCAATAAAATTGAAGGTCAATTGACAACAATGTTTCTCATATTGCAATAACTACAATATTGAAATTACTAATTCAATTTTAACAAAATTGGAAATATATATATACAATTTTAACATCTTTTTAAAATTAAACTTTACATATATAAACTTCAAACATCTTTGTAAATTTGAAGCATTATTCTTTTTTTATTGGAAAAAAAAAATGATACTACTCTTCTAATATCAAAATACAATAAAAGTCAATGATATGGTTGGTTGATATCAACTACGAAGTGGAGCAAATACTTGCCATGGATAGGGTATTGATTAATTGGACTTTCATGTTTAGTTTGGGTTTGAAGGAAAACATACATGCATTAAAAGTTTTTCATATCCACAACTATAAAGTGAGTATTATTAAGTTTTTTTACCTAACTAATTTTTGAAATAATATTTAAGTGTAGTTTAGTCTTAGTTTTATAGTGATGTTTTGAATAAATACAACTAAAACATTTGTAATAAATTATGTATTTGTAATAATGAAATAAAAATATTTACATTTTAATTTAATATAATTCTAATTTAAAACTCTTCTTTTAGGAAATTGGTTCCCAAACTCCCATTTCCTTGATGTTGAAACTCCTAAAAAGCTCCCAAGTTCCCAAAAGAGTTCCCAGTCAATTGTGGGCGTTCCCCACTAGTTCCCAAGCTCCTAGAACTATGTATATTTTATATGTTATATATTATAACATATATTATATATATAATATATGTTATATATTATAACACACACACACACACACACACACACACACACACACACATATGATGATGATTAATGTCCACTAAGACCAAATTGGTCTATCAGACCATAAGAGGGTAAGTGATTGCTTGCGATTCTTTAGAATTTTGTTTCTGTGCTTGAAAAAAATGAAGAGAAGCTTTCCAAGATCACCATACTTTTGTTAAGAGGTTAGGAAGGTTGGTAGTGTGACAACTGTTTTGAAAATGAGATCTAATGTGTATAGGCTGAACAATATAAGAGAAAGTGCTTTTCATATTCAACCTTCTTAGTGTCACAAAGGTGAAACACTTTTTCATCCCATGACATTTTAGGAATTGACCAACACCCAGTTTCACTATGGAGCTTGTGAGTTTTTTTTTTTTTATCTTAGCAATGTTTATTTTTTTCTTTACACTTGGCAAAACAAATAGATAATTTTGATCTTCTAGATTAAGGTTGATTACATCCTTATAATACCTTAATTTTATTTTCTTCTCTAACTCTTTATCACACCATAGTTCTCCTTAAATTTTGATTTGATGATTTTTTTAATAGTATATTTATTCTGCAAAATGATGTCTTCCATAATTCCCCAATAGTTTAGCCAAGACCGGACATCTTTATGCCATCCTCACTTGAGTTGATGGTGGTTACGACTCGATTTTAAAGAAATGGTAGGAAGCCTCTTGTATTCCATGTTGTTTAACTAATTCTTATACATTAGGTATCTAGTCATAGCCATGCTCTCAATGGAGGAGAGGCTTGTTTCTAAGAGGAGGATGAGATATGGTATATTTCATTTAATTTTGAGATTATAGATTATAAAATTATTTTGTGTTTGATCTATCTTTCTCCAGGATTCATGAGAGATACTACAACCCCAGACTTCACATCCATAAAAAATAAAAGGTGTAACAAGAGTCTCAAAGAAGAGTTTCTTCTTATTCCAACTCCAAAGATCAGCTAATTTACAATTGTTTTCAAGCCCATAATAAGCTTTCCATCCCCCAATAATCCTTTCCTCAATGCTATAATTCCAATTGAGCTTGTGGTGAATATCAATTCCAAGATATTTGTATGAAGTCACTTCCTTCATGTTGTTGTTGTCATATACGAAGGTATCATAAGTGATCTTATTGGATTTAATAATCATGACCTTAGTCTTATCAATATTAACAGTCATACCCATATTGGAACAAAAATCCTTGAGGATTCTTAGTTGGTTTTCAAGATTATGGGGACTCCTTTCCATAAGAACAATATCATCGGCATAAAGAAGAATATTGATGACTATACTAGTGAGAGTAGGGCCGACACAACCTGCTTTTTCCAAGCAATCTTCTAACTTGTCAATGTATATGCCAAAAATGGTAGGGGACAAAGGACAACCTTGTTTGACTCCAATATTGCAGTTAATATCTTTTGACCAACCCTCAATGTTTTTAAAATTATCAATAACGTTCTCATACATCCTTATTGCAGTATCCCTCAACTCGAGAGACACTTTTATCTCTTCCAACCTATTCCAAAGGTGTTTCCTAGGAACCATGTCAAAAGTCAACAAAACAACAAAAAAGATTGGTTTTAGTATTTTTGAACTCCTCTGCAATGATCCTAAAGGTAACAATATAGTCCACAGTTGAATGATATCTCCTAAACCCGAACTGGCCTTTATCTCTTTTACCGTGACTTTCTAGCCAAAGGCGAATCTTCTTTTCCAAAATAATTCCATAAAACTTGGCTAAAATTGGGCTAATCATAATGGTCCTATAATTAGAGGGAATGTTGCTATCCCCATTTTTAAAAATAGGAACAATGAGGCTTTGTTTCCATGGTTTAGGGAAGCCCTTCTTGATTGCTAAATTGAAGAGCTTGTGTATGTGAGGGAAAAGGATAGGCCCTCTGATTTTAAAAATTTCAGCTTGGTAGCCTTCAATATCCTTAGCTTTCTCATTTGCAAGCCGCTTAACCCCAAACTCTATGTCATCTAAATAAAAAACTTCTTCCTTTGTAGGGACAATAGGAATGGTGTCCATGGCATTAGGGAACTCGTAAAGACTTTTAAGGTAGGAATTCTAGTCCCTTAAGGGAATCCTTTTATTTTTTTTAGTATTGCAGTTTAGAATTTGGCTCCAGAACTTCTTAGGATTCAACTTATATAGTTTTGAAAGTTGCTCCTGCCTTTTATTGATATAGTACATTTTTTTCGTTTTAATTAGGGCTTTGTACGTGTTGATATTATCGAGTTTTAAGGACTCATTAGAAGCATCCCTAATGAATTTCCTATCAATTTTACATTCTTTATTATACCAAGGGTTGGTCATTCTATTATTCTTTTTATAGGACACCTCAAAAGAGAACTTGTTAATAGAAGTGGAAAGGGTAGTTGTAAGATTATGATAGATTTCTTCAATGTTGTCCTTATAAGTTAGGAGATTTAATTTACTATTTAAATCCTTTAAGAAAATGTCAACTTTACTTTTGTCAAAGCACAAATTCCTTTGATTATCAGAATTCTCTTCAATGGCGCTCTTGTGCATGGAAAAGTTTAGAGTTAGGGTTAAAGGTTTATGATCTGAGTCGGGCTCATGGTCATTTAAAAGGTCAAAAGTTGTTATTTAGTTGGAAACGAGGATATCATATATCACATAATCTACGACACTACTACCTAGCCCATGAATACAAGTCATCTGGTTGGAGTTTGGCCACTTTATTACTCCATTGCAAATTATTAGTTCTTGAGAGTTGCAAAGCTTGACCAACTCAGTACCAAACAAATTCTCAATTAGGTCTTTAGAGCTTCTTTTGTAGCTATTAGATAAAACAAGGTCCTCATCTATCCATAAATGATTATGGTTGTAATCAGGACTTAAAAGAGTAGCTTGTTTAGTTGCAGTCCTAACATTAAAGTCTCCTAGCAGGAGGATATTACCTTCATTTTTTAAACTATAAATATCTTGTTCTAAATTATTATAGGGACAATTTTTATTTAGATTTTTTTTCTTATAACAAATAGAATTAATAGGTGAAAAATAGCAAATTGCTATATACATCTTCTTAGCATTGGTGTCTGGAATTTCTATCCAAATGTACTGATTGAGAGGGTCAATCTTATGAAGTTGAATGTGAGGAGAAATGCTCTTTCTAATATAACAAGCTATGCCTCCTATCCCTCTACGATGGGATTTCTTGTTCCATGCCGACCACAAGACATATCCTTCTATGTTAGGGACCTTAGACTCCTCATACTCCCAAGTTTCAACTAGACAAATAATATCAATATCAATCGGGATCCAACTTATCATAGGACCTTTATGCCAAGGAAAGCCACAATAGTTCCACAAAAGTATCCCGAGTGTCCCAAATTCCTATTTATTATTATCCTTCTGGTCTCTATCCCTAACAATAGATTTTCGATTTCTAATTATTGCCAATTTCCCTTCTTTCCTGGCTTCTTTTACCTTTTGAACTTCCTTCCTTAATTCAACTTGGTCTTCGGGAATGAGATCTTCATTTATAAATATTTCTGACCATTTTAAGCTAAGAGATTTACTGAGTATGTTATATTTATGGTCATTACAACTTACTTTGACACATATCAACCTATCTTTGTGATCAATTATTTTTCCTAGCCTCTTTGCTTCTATGAGGTAAGTTGTATCAGTTTGTGATTTATTATTTAATTCTTCTTTTACTATTGGTAGCGTATCCTCCTCTTCTTTTTCGTTTATACACAAAATTATGAGGTTCAAGGCTCTTTTGTTACGCTCATGGTCCAGTTCGATTAACTGTAATTTTTTTAATATAAATTTTAAAAAATAAAAAATAAAAATCTAAGCAATGATTTAGGAGTAGATTTTGAGTTGTTTATCGATGATGGTACTAGTTGTCGAAGTCACAGTTTCAATTAAGTTTTGATTTGAGGGTAAATTTTAACCATCGTAAAAAATAATATGGAAACATAGCATCATTTTAAAAAACCGAGTAAAAAATGCCACCCAACGAGAACTCGACAAAGTTTTCGTTAAGTTGGTAATATTTTTATTTGTGAATGAGTATTATTCAATACATATTAGATTTATTATTATAATATTTTTAGTTTGTATAATATTTTATGACATATATTGCAACTTTGACCCATTAAAGTTTTCACTTTATGCTTATTTGCTCAAATTACTAGCAATCTTTCAAGGGAATTTAATAATTGAGTGGAAAATTACAGTATGAAACGCCTATAGTTATGCATCTTGCATTTTTATAGTTCTATGTAAAATATCTCAAATAAGTCTTTTTTTTTTGTATCAACACCTTATTACTACAAAGGATCATGGATGTCATGAGATGGTGAAATGTCCATTTTACCATCCTCAAGAAGTTCACTACCTCGTGGTCAACACTTGGTTAGTACAACAATAAGTACAAAAAAATACATAGGCTACAGTTGGAAAACCCATGATTTTGTTCCTAGAATCCGAGGTTCGAAATTGGAGGAGATTGAACTATTTTACCACTCAGGAAATCAAGGGAACAACAAAAGAAATCGAGGATCTCTTATCCCTCATGCTCAATATGAGATTTGATTGTAACCTCTGCAATTATCTAGGCACATAGTGCTATTTTCCACAGTGCTCGATTTTTCCAATGTAATATCTATAAAACCAAAGTCAAAAGATGTAAGAAGTTAGTCATGATATTGAAATTACTCCTGAGAGAATTATCTTCTAATCTGTAATTTTTAGCCAACTTCTGAATACTAAGAAGTTTATGTTCCATTCAAGGTGTTAGTGATTCTTTAGTGCTTTGAGTCTATCTGGAAGCATATTCGAGGAGGTCCCCATGATATGTGTTGTGTTTTTAATTTAAGTATATTTTAGTAAAATTGGCTTTTTCTATTATTTCATTTATTTCCTATGATTTCCCGTAATCTTGGGTAATTTTTTGTAATTTCCTTTAATCATATATAATTTCCTGTAATTCAACAATTAAGCCTACAATAAATTTTCATACTGAATGAATTTCAATATAAATCACTTTTCACAGGCAAGGTTCCTTACAAGTGTGGTCTTATCAATTGTTCAGAGTATTATTATTGAAGACACTCAATTCCAATAATCGACTAAACTTCATAATATGTTTTACCACAGTTTCATTTGAATTAAAACCATATTTGGAATACTGGACTAAGTCTGTAACAATCTAGTTTGTTCTTGTATTAGTTTACTGCATTTGGATTGAGTCATTTAGTTTAAGATTGCCCGCTAACTCACAATTTAAGGTGTATCATTTGATTTCAAACCTATTTGATTGAACAAAGTATATTTACAAAGAAGCACATAGTGCATAAATCTGTAATTTCATTTCTACCAATTGAGGGTTAGTTTAAGTCATTGGTCTGGAGAATAACCTTCATTGGGGGTTAGCTCTGAAATTCCTTATTCAACTTTCACTATATTTACCTTTTTATAGGATTCTTAAGTGACTACAAGACTAGTTCTGCACACAATACCTACTCCTCATAAGTTTACTCACCCTGGATTGATAAATAAATACTTCAGAATTTAGAAAGCTAAATAACTTGACATTTTGACGTTGTTTCCGGGGAGGTGTTATAAGAATTGGTTTTGGAAATCATAGGTTTTCTGTTGTTTTCAAGTTTTCAATTGTTTGCAAGTTTTCTGTTATTTTCAAGTTTTCAGTTATTTGCAAGTTTTCTGATTGTTTGCAATTTCTCATATATAAAAAGGAAAAAAAATATATAGGTTCTTAGACTTTTTCTTACATTTAAGACAAGGAGTGAAGACGATAAGATGCAAATATGAATTCACTATAGAATTCATGTAGTGATATAGCTAGATGCATTCACTTTAGTGAGTCTTTACGAGTCCTATGTTAGAATAATAGGTGTGCTCATTTCACCATAGACAATATAGCAATATTGTCACCCAACCATAGGCATAAAGGCCACCCCTGAGCACCTTAACCTTGAAAGACATAATAGTTCCGAAATAAAGCCCTAGAACCAATAACCAACCAAGGTAGCGTAGCTCTCTCCAAAACTAGCGTACCAAGCAGAAAGTCCAAACTATAACTAGGAAGAAAGTCCAACCACAACCAAAGACCAAGTCACCACTACAACAACTACAACTCTAATCTAGTCATGTGCACCACCACTTGTCCTAATGCAGTTATGAGAGTGAGTGAGTACATATGAGCTTTAATGCCCTCTATTTATACTACTCCAACTCACATGACTAGGCTGAATTATCTTTCTGGAGGCTAATAACTCAATATTAATTATTCTCTCAAGCTGACTTGTCTTCTAAGGTCATTATCCAATTTTTTTTATGGTTTCTCTTGATTCCCAGAATATTCTAGTCTCGTCAAAGGTTACATGTAGAGGTTAATACCTCCCACAACTACCATAATATCAACACTCCCTCATAGCTAGGGAGGTATTAAAGGCAATGGTCTTGAGCACAAACAAACCATTCAGCCGATAACATCATCATAGCCACACATGCTATCTCATGATCAAATCACGAGCACCATCATCACTATCCAACTAGATAGTATCCATGGAAATCAGAACAATGCCATCCAATATAACACAATTGTGTCTATTCATAGTAGTATACAACTACTATATAGTGGTACACAACCACTCCTAGTAGCACACTGCTACTAACAAGTGACACATAGTCACTACTAGTGGATCACATCCACCACAATAACATACAACTACTATCCAGAGACATATAGTCTCTACAACAATCATATCATTTGATATCAACCTTTATAAAAATATCATGATACAAACTGAGTCATCTGGGCCATTCTTCCACTCATATCTGTGATATCTAGAAGAGCATCTTCCCTCAGAAAGTTAAACATCATCCATGGGATATATGGACTATTATTCTCAAGAACAGAAGAGTAATTGTCCCTGATTTATGAACCTGCACCATTCTTTTGGCACTAATCACAGTGTAACCTAGAGAGAACAAGTCTTCCCTAGGGAATGACTATCCCTAATTGCTAAACCTGGACCATTCACCTAACTGGGCAATTCTTCCAACACTAATCAGAGTGAAACCTATAGAGAATGAGTCTACCCTAGGGAATGATTGTCCAGACCATTTCCTATGGAAATGACTGTCCTACACCAACCTTCTATAACAGACCATTCTTCAAAACTTCTCAAAAATTTCAACTTCGAAAGAATGGCTGTGCGAAGAGGCGGACCATTCTGCTTGACCACTACTCAGAGTGACTTCAAAGAAGAATGACTATTCTAGACCATTCCCCCACACTGGCCATAAGGGGAATCGTTGTCTATGGTACATCAACAATATATTGGACCATTTTCATTACAAAAATGACTGTCTGATATATACCATTTTACGAATTGGAAAATGACCGTCCGTTAGAAATCTTGGGCCACTTTCTTGACTGGAAAGTGACTACCCAACTTGGACCATTTTTCTAACTGGAAAATGACTGCCCATATATCAATAACATATCTGTGCTCCGTCCCAACCCGGGGAACCATCTCTTCCCTTTCAACTAAGGGAGTTATCTCCACAAGCCCCAAATTGTCCCTTAAGTATGGAAACTTTTCATCTTGGATAGAGGCTTTACCAAAATATTTGCTATGTGCTCATTAGTGGAGATATACATGAGAATCACTTCTCCCCTATGGACTTTATCACTGAGAAAATAGTACTTGATCTCAATGTGCTTCGACCTGTCATGGAACACTGGTTTCTTTGAGATATTCACACAACTCTGGCTATCACAATATATCATGGTCGAATCCAACACCTGATCAAATAGTCTAGAAACCAGCTTACAAAGCCACACTACTTCCGTACAAGCATCACAAGCTACAATATATTCCGCTTCTGCAGTGATGAGTGCAACAGACTTTTGTTTCCTGCTATCCCATGATATCGTGGAAAAATTCAAACTGAAACATATCCAAGAAGCACTTCTTCTCTCATTTTCACTCCCTTCCCAATATGAATTGATAAATCCATGCAACTGCATATCATAACTCAAACGTCCCACGAAGATATTTCAAGGCATGCTTTGCAATTATTCAATTCTCATGGCTAGGTTTGACCTGGAACTATTTTCACAATAAAGTAAATATCTGATTGAGGATTCTCCAAATACATTGATGAACCATTCAGTTGTTGATACAGGGACGGGTCTACTGGATTAGAGTCTCTCAACTTCTTGAGATCTGTCATCATGGGATTTTTCCATGGATTTTCAATCCATTATCCCAGACTTCTGAAGAACCATTTCGATAAACTTCCTCTGTCATAGGAATTTTTCACCATGCTTCTGCTGTACATGAGAGGCTCTGCACTAAATTTCTTGAATCCATACAAGGTCTTCTTCCTTGTGCATACTTGGGTCTCTTTCTGGTATACCTCAAAACCTTGAGGTTTCTCTACATATGCTTCTTCCTCAATTTCTATATTGGGAAGAGTAATCTTTTACATATAACTGATGTAAACTCCAATCCATGGTACTGCAAGAGATATAATGGCTCAGATAGAGGTATATCTGGTTTACTGGAACACACTATCATCATATTCTTCTCCCTCCTTCTAGGAAAAACCTCTAGTTCCAAATTTCACCTTGTATCTATCAATTCTTCCATTCATAAGTCTTTTTCACAATTGCTCACATACATTGTTCTTCATTACAACTTCCTTCCATTCCATTTGCTTGACTGCTTCTAGTGGGTTCAAACCATACTGGTATTCTTATGTTTCTTGATATAATAAATGGTTGTTCTGGATTTTATTTCTTTCTTGGAATCTTCATGTTCTTCCTCATGTTCCTATTTAACCTTGGGGTCCACGAAGTCTTCTATAGATTCCATGCCCTTCCTTCCCGAAGATTCCAACTTCTTCCTTTCGTCATTGGAATTTGGATGGACAACCAAGGATACTCAAGGCTTCTTTTCGAAGAAAAGCTTGTTCTAGAGTCAAACCGAACACATGCTGCTTATCATGGATGCTACTTCCAATGAAAAACATGGACACATACTACATAGTATTCACAAATTATTCTTCAATGGATCATATCATTTATGATTAGATCCCTCCTAATCCTAGCTTCATGCATGAATGAGAAATATGCATGCTCTTCTTTTTGAATTCTGCAATCAACTCCCTCCATCTGAGAGAATCCATGCTTCTGTCTGCATCCTTCTTTCTTTTTGTAAAGTGTCACAAGTCTATTCTAGTTTCCTCTTGATTACTGACTTCTTCTTGCTCTGACTCCCTAGTTTCTTCAGGTTTTATTATGATTGCGTTCCATCTTGTAGTTCTTATTTATAGGAATTGTCACCAAAGGTTGTCAACATACTTCATCCTTTTCAGATACATTGTTTGACTAGTAGTCATTGTAATGGAAAGCCTTATCTTGTTGTTCTTCCATAGATGTTGTTTCATTGACACTTACCATCTTATCTTCCAAGAAATAGATACATATGATATGTATAGGAACTATGTAACATGGTATGTACAAAGACTATGTTACAGAAGAATATTGTTACCTTGACTAGCAGAAAAAATCTGCTTCATCTTGCTTGACTTTCTTTGAGGGTTCCTTTTCTTTGGAAATTGTTTCTTCCTGTGTTTACTTCATTTTATTTAACTTAGGACATTGGTTCTTGTAGTGACCATATTTTCGACAGTTGAAGCATTGCATTTTTGACATATCCTTTTCTTGATTTGGTTTCTTCCTTGATCCAAACTTCTTCTTATTCCTGAATTTCTTGAACTTTGCTGTGTAGGCCTGATCATCATCTTTATTTTGGGATTGATGTTTTTCGTTAATCCTTGATTCTTCTTTTTCACAACAAGTCCAAATTTCTTAAAATGTGGGATACTCTGTTCTTGTGTTCATGCTTGCCCATGTCTTGGGAAGACCATTGAGTACAATATTTTCTAGTTCCATTTCTATAATGATTTCCTCAATAGCTTGTAGTTGATCTCTTAAATAAGAGATTCTTACAAAGTATGGTGTTATGTTATCATCATCATTCATTTTCATGTCACAGAGCGCATTCTTCATACTCATTACTTGTCCAATATTTGTGACTGAGAAGAGGTTAGTTAGGGAATCATACATCTTCTTAGATGAGTCAAGATGAGATATGTAGGGTATCAAATGATCCTTTATAGAGTCCACTACTATTCTCATAGCATTTGTGTCATTTCCCTTGAACTTCTCCATAACTGCAATGTTCTGAGGTTCCTTCTCTTTTCTTGCTTCAAACCGTGGTTCCATGATCTTTCCTTTCACGATATCCAATACTTTATTCTTGGAAAGGATGAGGTCAATCATTTTCTTCCATTCTCTGAAGTTAGAATCCCCTTCTAAATTATTTTCTGACTTCATAGAGTAAGTCATGACTGCTTTGACTTTGACTAAAAACTCTAACTTGACGCCTTGGCTTGCCAAGAGTACGAGGAGGTGTGCTAGGCTAGGGTGCACTAGATTATCCAAGAATTAGGTGAATCACTTCACTTAAGGTACCTCAACATGAGGGTTATGGTTTCGTTTCTGCAACAAAACTCTGACTGCAATTGCAACTGAGAAAATCCTCCCAATCTACCTTCTAGTGGTTAGACTGCCCGAAGATAGTGTGGGCCCATAACCTATTAGAATAATAGGTGTGCTCGTTTCACCATAGACAATATAAAAATATTGTCACCCAACCATAGGCACAAAGGCCACCCCCGAGCACCTTAACCTTGACAGACATAATAATTTTGGAAGCAAACCCTAAAACCAATAGCCAACCAAGGTAGTGTGCCTCTCTCCAAAGCTAGCGTATAAAGTAGAAAGTCCAAACCATAAACATGAAACAAGTCCAACCATAACCAAAGACCAAATCACCACTGTAGAAGCTACAACTCTCCTCGAGTCATGTGAACCCCTTGTCCTTATGCAGTTACGGGAGTGAGTGATTACAAATGAGCTCTAGCGCCCTCTATTTATACTACTCCAACTCACCTGACTGGGCTGACTTCTCTTCCTGGAGGATAATAACTCAATATTAATTATTCTCTTGAGCAGACTTGTATTCTAGGGTTATTATCCAACGTTTTAGTGTTTCTCTTGTTTTCCAAAATATTCTATTTTTGTCAAAGGTTACACATAGAGGTTAATACCTCCCGCAACTACCATAATATCAACATCCCAATCATGCATGATTTGTATGAATAAATTAGTTAGACTGAGGGATAATAAAGGTAGATTTGTTAAAACAACAAAAGAAGTAGTTCCAATTGTTTCAAATAAAACAAAACCCCCCACAAAACCACCCATTGAATCATCCATAAACCCCCCCACTACTAACTTGTTTAGATGTAATGAAAAGGATATGGTGAAACATATTGTTGCAGAAAGGTCAAAGAAAACACAAACGTAAGAGGCTATTGAACAACCAAAAGACCCAAAAGAAAAACCAGAGGGTGGAATAAGGAATTTTGGATCTTTTGGGAGAATCAAATGGAAGATGAAGCTTAATATCATATAGGAGGAAAAGGAACAGGAGAAGATGGAGAATGAGAGAGAGAACCAAGAATAGGTGGAGAACGAGAAAGAATACTAGAAGCATAAGGATAAAGATAAATATGACCAAACAATGAAAGAGAAAGGGTAGGAGATGAAGAAGAAGAAAGGGAAGCCACTTTTGGATTTCCTATCCTAGATATGCCTGAAGCTTTCATTAATGAGGTTAAAATGAAAAATATCTCACCTTAAGTTTTGCCTAATTTCCATGGTATGGCCACTGAATACCATGATGCATTCCTCTTTGAATTTGATATTTTATTTCATACTTATGGTTACACATATGATGCTCACAAACTTCGATTGTTTCTTGCTACTTTGAAGGGAACTGCCTTAAAATGGTTTATGAGATTATGTGAAAGTACTATTGCATATTGGGAGACCATGAAAAAAATATTCCTTTATATTAAGCATATTGCAGGCCTCAAAATTCTAAAGAGGACATTTTTATAATGGCTCAGCAAGAATATGAGAGTTTAGAGGACTATTTGGAGAGGTTTTTATATAATTTGCAAAAATCCAAACATAGTTCTTTGAATTTTGATTACTCCTACCATATTTTTAAAAGGAATTTGAGATGAATATATAGATGTTCTTAATCTCATGGGATCTGGGGATATTTCATATATACCATTTGATCAAAATTCTAATATGTGCAGGAAATATTTAAGAGGAAAAGATAAATATGGAAGAGGATAGATGGATGCTCTTTCAAAAGTTACTAAATCAACAACTGTAACGTACCCAGCCATCCCAGGGCCGAGGCATGCTACCAAAAATATCTACTATGTTCAAACTCTGATATATATATAATGCAAATTTAACAAATATAAACATTCTTCTCATACACAGATTCATGCAGAAGTGACAATAAACACATACAAGCAATAAACACAGGCAATTCTGATAAACTTCAGACATGTACTTAAACACAACATGTAAAATTAACATAGAATTGGTACTTACATTTTTATGTGAAGATCACCAACTGCATGAAGACCTTCCATGAACCTCCCAACCTTAGACCGCATTGCTCCAAGCTTTCAGAAGTGGGTCACCCCCGAGCTAGGACTAAACTCTACCCAGGGTAAAGGAAATCATAGGCTAGGATGAGACTATGAAAATATGCACAATGCAACAAGAAGGATTCCCTCCAAGGATCCTACTTATGCCCACCGCTCACAGACTCTCATTCCCCACATACCTTTCCCACTCCGAGAATATACACCTTCACTGTTCCACAGTCCATCAAATGCTCCACTTCCCTTCCAGGGATTCAACAACATGATAGATCATGAATTATCAGAGCTTTGTAGCTTCTGTTGGAATCCCTCCAGGAGAAATCACTTCCCCAACAATCTCTCTCACCTGGAGAGAGTTTCTCACATGCCTGACAACCTGCTTCTTCAATCCATGGGCCTAAAAACCCACCTATTCAAAACCATAGGCCTGGAAACCTACTTCTTCTGTCTAGCTCCTAAGTCAAACAGGTAACCACAATAAAAAAATTGGGTAAGGCAAGGTACATGCTCAACAAAAATACTAGTGCACACAAGTTACATAGGTTCACAATGGCAGAGGGTTCAACAATGGTGGAAAATGGCTACCTGCCTGCCTGCTTAGTGCATGAGGGAATGGGGCCAAGGATGGAAATAATGGTGAGTGAACCACCACAATGATGGATTCCCCCCCATAAAACTGCATGTGCTCAGGTTGACACATGGCTCTCTTGGGAGCTCGTCCCTCTCCACTTGGAGTTTGTTCCTCTCCCCAAAGGAACTTAGGATAACATGGTTTAATTCCTCAAACCTTAGTCTTTTAGGAAAATATATTATAATATTCCCTTAGGTTAAGCCCTCAAGCTTAGCCCCTTTTTCCTATCCTCTCAGCCCCATCCCTTTCCCTACCTAGTGGATCTTAGTCCCCCATAACTCTTTATTTGTGGTTGGTCTACACACAACGATGTATTTTTATTAATGATATGCATAATTACATATACAAAAATAGACTCAATGGCCTTAGCATCTAGGCTCTCTGGCCTAATAACCACATAAGCCTCCCAACTTATAAATACTTGGCTCACTGGCCTATAAAATTCATTAAACATAATTACAATTCAACAGGGTATCAATGTTGGGGTATTACAATCCCCTCCCCTTATTTATGCACAGTCCTCAGTGCATCATATTTACATATTACAACAAGATTTTCAAAAATATTAAAAAGATGCGGATATTATGCCCACATAGCATCTTCATGCTCCCAAGTTGTGTCCTCAGGACCATACCAAGTCCATTGGACCTTTACAAGCCCTATGGCTCGATTATGGAGCTGTTTGATTTTTCGGTCCTGAATACATACCGGATGCACTTGAAAAGCACTTTCTGGATCCACCTAAATCATATTCCAATAAATAACATGATTAGCATCATGCATATATTTATTAAGCAATGATACATGAAATAAATTATGTATAGACATAGATGCAGGCAATGCAACCATATAAGCTACTGGTCCAATCATCACTAGGATTTCAAACGACCCACAATATCCGGCTTCCAACTTGGAATAGTTTCCCAACTTTAGGGAACTTCTGTTGGCCTTCACCTTCAAGAAAACATGATCACCAACTTTAAATTACTTGTGAGTTCTTCCCTTGTCAGCATAAATTTTCTTCTTGTCTTGGGCAGCCTTTAAATTCAATTTTATCTTCAACATTTTCTCTTCCATTTCCTTGAGAAACTCTGGCCCAACCACTGTTCTATCAACTGGTTGTCCCAGCTTATTGGTGTGTTGCAATTTCCGCCATAAAGTGCCTCAAATGGGATCATATTCAATGATTCTTTGTACCCATTGTTGTAGGAAAATTCTACCAAGTGTAGATAATCTTCCCATTTACATGGTTTGTCCATCACATACATCCTTAGCATATCCTCTATCACTTGATTCACTCTTTCTGTTTTCCCATCAGTCTCGAGATGATAAGCTGTGCTGAAGTTCATATTTGTTCTGAACCCTTTGAATAATCCCCTCCAAAACTTTGAGGTAAACTTTGGGTCTCTGTTAGACACAATTGTCTTGGGTATGCCATGCAAGCATGCTAATTCCCTCATATAAATATCAACAACATTGGTTTCCTTGTGAGTATCCTTCATAGGAATGAAATGGGAAACTTTAGTAAGCTTTTCCACCACCACCATGATAACATCATGTTGCTTGCTTGTTCTGGGCAATTTGGTGATGAAATCCATTGTCACCACTTCCCACTTCCACTCAAGAATGAGAAATGGCTGCAACAACCCCATTGGGTGCCTATGCTTTTCCTTGACCTTTTGACACTCTAGACATTTATCAATGTACTCAACAATCTCCTTCTTCATGCCTAGCCAACAATATTGGCTCTTGACTGCTACAACTGTTTTATGATATCATGGGTGTCCAACATACGGTACTTTATGCATCTCTTTCAAAATCCCACTCCTCAATTCATGAGAATTGGGTACATAAAGTTTGTTCCTGTACAAGAGAATTCCATCATTTCCCAATTCATAATCTTCAACTTTTTGTTGCATTTTGCCTTCTTGTAATTTTGTTACCAACTCCATGTACTGCAAATCTACTTTTGTAGCCTTAGAAATTCTTCCTTTAAGATCACTTTGATCCATGCTAATGGATGTAACATGTAGTTCATGCACTCTCCTACTGAGTGAATCAACCACTTTGTTCTCTTTTCATTTGATGTGCTTGATATCAAAGTCATACTCACAGAGGAATTCCAACCATCTGCTCTTCCTAACATTCAAAGTTGGCTGATCAAACAAATATTTCAGACCATTATGGTCTGTCCTCAGATCAAACCTCTTTCCCATAAGGTAGTGTCTCCACTTATTCAATGCATTCACTATGGATGCCAACTCCAAATCATGAGTGGCATAGAGCCTTTCATGCTCTTTCAATTTTATGCATTCAAAACATATCACAAACCCATTTTGACCGAGGAATCCACCAAGTCCTTCTTTGCATGCATCTGTGCAAACCAAAAAATATTCATTCGGATCAACAATCCTCAAAATTGGAGTGCTGGTTAACAACTGCTTCAATTGTTGGAAGCTCTTTTCACATTCAGTTGTCCATTGAAACTTCACCCCCTTCCTTTGCAAGGAAGTGATTGGGTGATAAATTCTCGAAAACCCTGCAATGAATCTTTTGTAGTATCTAGCTAGACCCATGAAGGATCTGACTTCTGTCACATTCTTAGGTTTTTTCCACCCCTTAATAACTTCAATCTTTTCAGGGTCCATTGCTATCCCTTCTTTGGATATGATATTCCCTAAATAGTGAATTCTATTTTGATAAAATGAAAACTTGATCAATTTGGAATACAACTGGTGCTATCTTAACACTTGTAACACCATCCTCAAATGATGCTTATGTTCTTCTTCTGACTTGGAATATACAAATATGTCATCCAAAAAGACAATGACAAACTTGTCTAAATATTCTCGGAAAACACCATTCATTAAGCACATGAAAACAACTGGTGCATTTGATAACCCAAATGGCACCACTGTGAACTCGTAATCACCATACCTTGTCTTGAAGGCGATCTTGCCGATGTCTTCATCTCTGATCCTTACTTGATGATATCCTTACCTAAGATCACTCTTTGATAATACCCTTGCATCCTTTAATTGATCAAAGAGATGGTCAATCCTTGGCAAAGGATACTTGTTCTTTATAGTCACCTTATTCAATTGTCTAGAGTCAATACAAAGTTTCAATGTCTCGTCTTTCTTCTTAAAAAATAATTCTGGGGCACACCAAGGTGACACACTTGGGCATATATTGTTGGACACACCTACCACACTTAGAGGGGGGGTGAATGAGTGTGGGGTTCTTTTTCCCAAAACTTCCCTCTTGCACAAAAACTCATCAATTAACATTCAACATTTATTCATTACCCATTGTTGTCATTTATAACCAGTTAGATGTGAGCACATATC
>ML796919.1:324216-339347 GCA_009831015.1 Picea engelmannii | reverse complement strand
ATTGATCCATCTTCATCTATGCATTATCATCAAGGACAATACATATTATATTACATCAATCATCAATCAATCAATCCTTTGACATCAATCAATCACTTGACATCAATAAATGACATCAATCAATCAAACCATTGGCATCAATGACAACATGATCCAACATATATACCCCTTCTTCAAAAGTTCTTCAAACTGGATTTGTAGTTCCTTCAGCTCTGGTGTACTCATTCTATAGGGAGTCTTTAATACTGGAGCTGCTCCAGGGATCAAATTTATAGAGAAATCAATATCCATCACTCCGCACTCTGTGCTAACTCTGCTATGACAACTGTTAATTCTACAAAAATGTGAAACCAACATAACTTTGTTAGGCTAATTGTTCGTAATAATTTCATGAAAACACGAACCATTCTGATTCATTAATATATATCAAAATTATTTTCTACTGATTTATGAGAATTTGACTGTTCGGATCCAATTTCTGGGTGAACAATTATCTTCTACTATTCAAGAGCTTTTCAATAACTGTTTGCATGCTCAATTCTGAGTTTTGAGCAGTGAGTTATGGATACTTGAACAAATGTCTTTTGTACATGGATTCTTCCAAATCAGAGTCAAATTGGCTCTTGGATCCATGTTGGATCCCTATTTAGGTTTACAGACCTTCCTTACTTTGTTAGGTGTAGGTATGTACAAATTAAAAAACCCCATGAGCTCCTTCTCTAAGCCCTTCTTTATTCTTAAAACAAAATTTCGTGCGCTAGCCCCTTTTTCTTCGACCCCCAAATTCATGTGACCATAGGCCATGACCAAGCACTAGGATGATAGGCACTTATCCTGAACTTCGGTGCTTCAGAGCTTTTGGTTTCGAATAATTTCACACCTTCTTCTCTCATTTCTTTCGAACGCCGAACTCATGAATCTTTTAAATTTTCGGGGCCCACGTAATATTTTTGTAATAATATAAGATGATGAAACATAGCCCCCATGTGTCAGACTGCTAATTGGTCCAGCAAGGTTGACAAAAGTACAATTATGACTGATACATGTCATGTCTATGGGAGGTCCACGTCACCTATGGTGGCGTCATCATGCCACTTCATACCCCGTGCTTTGACACTTCATAGCTCTGACACTTCGGGCTTCGGGGGTTTTCGCAACTCCAAAATTTCAAATCCCCTAGAGCGTTGAATTGGAAAACTCGCGAAGAGCGATGGATCAATGGTCCTTGACTTCCAGGCATCCAACGACTGAGATTTACTGCATAACTATGGCTTTGAGGATTTCCAAAGCACTTCTTCATAGATCTCCCGGAGTGTCGAATTACCGAAGATCCTCTCCTTCCTCTACGTTTCATCTCCTAATCAACAATTGAGATTAAATCTGGCCTCTGGGAGTTCTTGATTCAATCAACCAACAACACAATTCCTCCAGAGTACCAAATATCTAGACCATGATATCTATTGTTGCGTGTCCTCTTCCGATCAATGGTGAGGATTTACTCCTCTCTTCGGAGCTTCGACAGTATTCATACTTAACAAATCTTGACCAAGTTCTTTCGGAATGCCAAGTCTCCGTACTGCAGGATCTGACACCACGTGGAAGAACACTAGAAGCGGACATGTGGCCTGATATGAGGGGTGACACATGTTAAGTTCTAACTAGAAAAATCGATCTTTTAAAAGCACAAAACACACTAAAAAGTGGCATGCATCTTGTGTACCCATGTCACCCCATGTGACGTCATCAAGCCATGTCACTTCGGTGATTCATGACTTCGAAATGTCGGGACTCCGGGACTTCACAGATCTGGAAGTTCTTTGAACATTTTTCCCCTGAACATCGAATGCCAAAACTTCTTAACCTTTTGGGGTCTACATAGTACAACTGTCATCAATAAAGGTGGTGACATGTGGCCCCACCGTTGAGTGACATGTGTCAGGTCTACATCAGTATTAAGGGCCTGTCAAAAGTACAAAAACAAGTGACATGTGATAGACTTAGGGTAGGTCCATGTCACCTTAGGTGACGTCATCATGCGACGTCATATCCGGTGCTTCGAGACTTCGACAATTTCTTCTAATAGAAACTTTTTCAAAACTATTGAATTGCCGACTGCCGAATAGGTCCATGTCATATCCGACACTTCGGGACTTCGTCGATTTCTTCTCATCAACATTTTTTTCAAAAATTCCTAACTGCTAATTGCCAAACATTTCCATGTCATCTTCGACACTTCGAGACTTCTGCGATTTTTTCACCATGCAATCTCCAATGGATTTCCCCGAACACCGAACCGCCAAACCAATTGGGAAATCCAATGGTCCACCTTCGCCCAAATGATCTACGACTGAGAATCACTCCAGGACTTCGGAGGATTTCCATGTTGAAACACTGCACAACCTCAGACTTTTGAAAATTTGGATCCGACGGTTGTGAGGGATCCGTCTTCTTCCGAACAGATACTATGGCCCAAATTTAAAATTTTTGGACCAATACCTCGGTTTCCGTGGTTTATCAAACTACTATACTGCCCGATCTTTCCAATACCACCCATGATCGCTCTTAGTTCCTCTCTAGCACTCTATACATCAATTCCTTGTGTAACTTTGACTCCAAATTTCACATTCCTGGCCCATCTAGGTTTAATGTTGAAACCATGGGCTTTGATACCAGATTGTAACGCACCCAACCATCCCAGGGCCAAGGCATGCTACCAAAAATATCTACTTTTTTTAAACTCCGATACACACACACACACACATATAATGAAAATTTAATAGATATAGACATTCTGCTCATACACAGATTCATGTGGAAGTTGTTGGAAGATTGGTTGTTGTCATTGATGTCAACCCTAGTCATTGGTTTTGGACCACAATATTGATGAAGGTATTTGGACACAAAGGACATTGAACATGAAGACACAACACCCATGGATGGATATTATACATCATGTTGTTTCCGGTGGTAGGTGGCATGTCATGTGAATCCTCATGGTTGAGGAGAAATGAATTTTTGAAGATGACAAATTGAATTGAAGAAGGAATTACAGGTCGGCCCTGAAGATAATTAAAGAAAAGAATTACAAAATAAGAAAGTGTCAGGTCGACCCTAATGTTAAAATGAAGTGACATAAAGGGTATAAATACATATCATTATACATTCATTTTAAACACACAGAAGTTGAATTTAAGAGGAAATCTGAAGTAAAGAGGGCCAGATTTCAAGGGATGATGAAGTCTTTTGGTGATGTGTTCTAATGTATGTTAGTTACAGGTTATCTTACCATTTTCTCTATAAAACTTTTTCTAGAACGATTCATATGGTGAAATTGGTATGGTATTGATAAGACATATCTAGGTACCTATGGTAAAAAGTTCAGCTCTTTATTCACTATACTTTTGGAGATACGCTCTGTGGAAGATATGGTTTTTGACTAGTCCTAAAGCTACTCATAAACATGTGTTTAGGGTAAAATAGTAATAACTTCGTCATAGAGAATCCAAATGAAGTGAGACCAATTTTATTGGAAATATTACAGGATTTAGTTTCTTGTGTGTGCATTTCAGAATCTGATGTTAAATATTGAGCATAGGGCATTTTGTACAAGTTTGCTCTCCTAAATAAACCAGAATTGAACAAGGTCTAAAATTCTCTTTATAAATTCTTTTTGGGGAGGATTCAAGGATTGAAAATTGGAGGAGTTTCAAAGAATACATTGAGTTATATTATCTACAGGATCAAAGTATTCTAAGAAGTGAATAATTTCATAAGTTGAAGAAGTCTCATGAAACATTATCTGGTTCTATGTGATGGTTAGTTGATGGTGATGATTTAATGTAAAATTTTATTGTCTCTCATATATTCTTGGGTGGAAGGAAGGGGCAAGGATGGAGAGGTCAACCCTCTCTTGATATTGGAGGATTGTATCTTCCTTTTAGAGGTTTATCCCTCCCTTTATATTTGGAAGCTATAGCTACCTTTGGAAGTCATTACTTCCCTTGAAAAATAACTATTGGTTATTTGCCATACATTGTGTATGGTGTATTGTGGTGTATTGGTGTAACTCTTCTACTATTGTTCATTTCTCATTGGATATAATTGAATATATATTCTGGTTGAAGTATAAGTTGAATTTTTTTTTTAAATTGTACTTGATACTGATTCACCCCCCTCTCAATATCAACAAAAGTGACAATAAACACATACATGCAATAAACATAGACAATTATGATAAACTTCATACATGTACATAAACACATGTAAAATTAACAAAGAATTGGTACTTATCTTTTTATGAGAATACCACCAACTGCGTGCAAAACTTCCACGAACCTCCCATCCTTAGACCACACTGATCCAAGCTATCAACAGTGGGTCAGCCCCAAGCTAGGAATAAACTCCACCCAGGGTAAAATAAATCCTAGGCTAGGCTAAGACTACGAACCTCTGCACAATGCAACATGAAGGATTCCCTCCAAGGATCCTAATTATGCCCACCACTCACATACTCTCATTCCTCACATGCCTGTCCCATCCTGGGAGTATACACCTTCAATGTTCCACAGTCCATCATTTTCTCCACTTCCCTTCCAGGGATTCAACAATAGGTCGGATTAGGAATTATCAGATCTCTGTAGCTGTTGTTGGACTACCTCTAGGAGAAATCACTTCCCCAACAATCTCTCTCACCTGGAGAGAGTTTCTCACAGGCCTGAAAACCTGCTTCTTCAATCCATGAGCCTGACAACCCGACTCTTCAAAACTACAGACCTGATAACCTGCTTCTTTTGTCTAGCTCCTAAGTCAAACGGGTAACCACATTAGCAAAATCAGGTAAGGCAGGGTACAAGCTCAAAACAAATACCAGTGCACACAAGTTACATAGGTTCACGATGGAAGAGGGTTCGATAATGGTGGAAAATGGCTGACTGCCTGCCTGGTCAGTGTGTGAGGGAATGGGGCCAAGGATGTCAAGAATGGTGAGTGAACCCCCAGAATGATGGATCCCCCCCCATAAAACTGCATGCACCCAGGTTGACACATGGATCTCTTTGGAGCTCGTCCCTCTCCACTTGGAGTTCATTCCTCTACCCAAAGGAACTTAGGATAACATGGTTTAATTCCCCAAACCTTAATATTTTAGGAAAATATATTATAATATTACCTTGGGTTAATCTCTCAAGCTTAGCCCCTTTTTCCTAGCCTCTCAACCCCATCCCTTTCCCTACATAGTGGAGGTTATTTCCCCATAAATCTTTCTTCGTGGTTCATCTACATGCAATGCTGTATTTTTATTAATGATATGCATAATTACATATACAAAAATAGGCTCACTGGCCTTAACATATAGGCTCTCCAACCTAATAAAAATATAAGCCTCCCAACTTATAAATACTTGGCTCACCAGCCTATAAAATTCATTAAACATCATTACAATTCAGTAGGGGCTCGACCTTGGGGTATTACAACAAAAAAGAGTATTAGTAGGGAAAAATTGGTAACTTATTAGAAAATTTCAAAACTGAACTTCTTGGTACACTTAGTTCTCAATTTGATGCCTTTAATGCTAAGAAAAGAAAGGAAGAAGAAACAACAACCTTAGCTATTTTTTGTCCTCAATGCAGGAAGAAACATCCTAAAAATGAGTGTCCACCGAATAACATTCTAACTTGTGTGATTTGTGTAGAAAAGCATGCGACATAAAATTTTCCTTCGCTGCTTGGACTAAAGACAATTTACAAAGGAGATAGTGAGATAGTAGAAACACTTTATAATATTGCACCCATGCGACCTTTGTAGCCACAAGCAACATGTATGCCTCACGACACCTCTCATCATTTTTTTGGATTTTCTAATCAAAATTATACACAAACATATTGGAATAATCCCATGCTATGACAATTGTGGTCTCCTCAAAAAAATCATAGTCAACCTTATGAACAAAATTGGAGAGGAATCACTTATGGAAATCAACCACCTTATAATTTTCAACAACAATATCAACCTCAATATTAGTCTCAACAATTTTACCCACAACAATAATTTTTCCCACAACAACAATACCAATCATTCCCATAGTATACTTCAACCATACAACAACCATTTCCATCCATTCCATCACAACCTCAACTAACTTCACCACAACCATTACAACTTCCATCTAATCAACAACCCCCTAGACCTATACAAATTTCTTCTCAACCAATGGAAAACCCCAACAATCAAAAGGATAAAATTGTTTACAATGTTGAAGTAAACACTTTTCCTAGTTATTTAATTTCCCTAGTGTGATTATATTAAATTCCAATGTAATTACAAGAATTTCTTGTTCAATTACATGAATTTCTTGCATAATTACAAGAAATTAATCTGCGTTCTAGGAAGGTTGTAAATAAAAAATTACCCATAATAATTGAGGAAAAAAAAGGAGAAAACTCTTAATCAAAATGATAAAAATAAAAATTCAATAAAATAATATGTTTCCTTACATGAATGACCTCAATCCTCTAGGACAACACCTTTTCCTGAAAGGTTAATCGTAGAAAAACATGAAAAACCAGAAATTTCACATGAATTTGATTTTTCGAATGAACTGAAAAACATTTGGATTAAAATTACTTTACTAGAAGACATAAAAGATATACCAATATATTCCAAAACCATGAGGGAATTATGCATTAAAAATAATGTAAGAAAAATACGAGATCCACAAACAATATAAGTAATCGAGAAATTAGCAAGTTTGATGACCACTAAAGTCATTTCAGAAAAGTATGTTGATCCTGGGATACCAATAGTTAGAATCTTCATCAACAACTTTTATTTTCCAAAATATCTTATTGAATTAGGTGCAACAATAAGTGTTATGACAATGGAGACTATGCAAAATTTAAACATTGGCAATCTTCGATCTGTTGGAATGCATATAATAAAGATAAGCGTGAGATGCGTTTTTTCATTGATATTATATTATACGTTTAAGTACATGAGTTATGACCTTTGGATTCATCTTCCAAGAGGTCTATTGGACTCTTGATGACTGTTACACTTTCACTTCACATTTCACATTCCTTCAAGTGATTAATACCATAACCCTATCGGATTATGTTTCCAACATCCCCCCCAATCTGAAGGGGTGTGTGTGATTCCAAGAAAAGAGCTAAAGTTTGGAAGTGGATAACTGCCAATGGATTAATGTGCTCTCTGAATCTGGTGGTTTTCGAATGACCACAAACCAAATGGATAGAATAAGATGATGTATTCTACTAAATATGATGGTGGTTTAAGGAATACCACACACAAATATGGTGGTTTATGGATGACCAAAAACTCTAGAACTTGGCTCTAGGCTCAATGGTTCCTGAAACATTTCCTACATTATCTAGAAGCTAAAGATAAAACTGAAGCTGATGTCTTCTGCTAATTAGAAGTGCTCTTTAATGTTGGTTTAACATGACCATAAACTTTCATTTATCATAATATGAAAGTCTTCTACTAGATGGAGGTTTAAGGAAAAACATAACTAATTGTTTAGCATAAATTGTAAGTCTTCTACTAAGTGGCGGTTTAAGGAAAACTACAAACCAATTTGGTGGTTTTGGATAACCACAAATAAAATCATGCTCGCTTTCCACACTCGCTTGTTACTGCTCGATTGATGAAACTTTGAAACTTGAAGTCTGACTATCAATCACCAATGTTGTTCCTCCCTATTAGGTACAAGGTGAGAATATTCAAATCCTTTCACTATAATATGTGTCAATACTCGAGAATGAATTCTTTGGTATGACTGATATATCTTCTTGACTATTGATGACTATCGCCAAGAAGTGATGCACTCATAGTGTTCTTTACTCATAGATATTTCTTGCTTTTAGAACATCTATTTCAAGGATGATTTCTCTTCCCATAATGATCACAAGGATGACTATTGAATCACTGATCCTCTGTGTAGCCAACTCGCTGACAATGTTGGCATTTCAGAATCTGATATTGAACTAGAGTAGGTGAATATGAACCTTCATGAAGCAATCCAACACTTTGGAACTAGATCGGTTTGGTATAATCCGAAATATGAAAGGTCACTTCCTTTTCATATCCTATATCGATTCTGTATTTATTGATTCCGATTTATTTCCAAGGTTTGATGATTGGCTTGGAAAGAGGAATTTGAACTTCATCCATACTTGAATATGAAGTTGGATCATTGAGTTGCTTCTATATTGGCTGTTGATTTGGATCATCATCATCATAATCATCTTTGAAAAAATAATTTATCTGAACAAGGACTAATTGTTACACAATATTTTGTCGCAACTGACAATGTTCACTTATCCTCTATCATCCAGAGCATACAAGCTATGAGTACTGAAGAAGAATCTTACTTTGAGAGAAGGCAAGGATGCAAAAAGGGTTAAACATGTTATTAGGGCCTTTAAAGCCTTAATTTAAGAGAGTGTCCCAAATTGCATCACTGCAGGGTGAAACAACCTCAAGTGTCGCATGTTGCACCATTGCAGGGTGCGATGGTGTCTCAGGTTGCTCCACTACAGGGTGTGACATTGCTTAAAAGGGGAGAAAAATATGAAGTCAAGAATATTCTAGAAGAGAAGCTTCAATATGAGGTCTTCTTCGATCGGTTTGGATCTCATCCATAATTCTGATCTAGGGGGATCCTAACCTCCTCACCCTTTTCCTCTTCAATCTATAAAAGGAGGCTTCCCTCATGAGTAAAGGTTAATAGAAAATAGTGAATGAAGAATAATGATTGATATTTTTGCATCTGGTTTGTTGTTAGAATATTGTTAGTAATTCTTAGGCTTTGAGGAATTCGATTTTAGCTAAAGGAATCAGTTGATAGTGATGGATTTAATGGATGCATTGTGGGTATTGGAGAAGTGAGCTTGTTGGAAAGAGATTCACAAGATCAAGGAAGATTTGTTTGTAATCACTTTTCACACATTACGAGGTTCATCTTTGAAATATTCCCATTTCCCCTCAATTTCCCTAAATGCATAACCATTGGCAAACATTCGAAGAACACCATCTCCACTTTTGTTATGTACATGGTAATCCATAAATTGTGCTATGATGTCAAACCTGAAAAATCACTGCAAACATGGAATTATGGGAATATGACGAAGAACCTTTCAAGGCACCCTTTTTGTTACTTGATCGGTTCGATATCTACTGATAAGACATTGCGGGAATTATGTTTTCGAAGCATGTTGTCCATAATATATAATATGATCATTAGGACATGCATCTATAGTTTGATAATCCATTCCAATTTATTTCATAATGGCATGCAAATCTCGATATGTGCGAGGTAAAATATTTGACGATGGTAACAAAAATTCACCTAACAATCTACAACATAACAAATAACTAGTTAATGTAAATAATATTTATAGTAAAAAATGCATTCTTATTTTACACATTAATTAACACTAAATTCAAATAGAAAGAGATCAACATTTATGTATAATATGAGATGAAACATATTACATACCTTATGATCTGTGTCATACAAGTGTTCGACAAATTATTCATAGCCTTTAAGTTCACTGGCAAAAATGTAGCGGAGAGAATATTTTCTCTTGAGCCTTCATAAAGTCGTTTATTTGCCTTTTCTAATAGAGGTTCATCATAAATACCATCACTGTCCCCATCCTCATCCAGCTGAGCAAACAAATATTGGATCATTTGATTTGTCCCATCATCTTCTTCCATGGGATCATTAACTTGATTTGTCCTGTCATCTTCTTCCATGAGATCCTCATTTGCTTGATCATGTTCCTCAACTTGTACAACATCATTTCTACTAGTACTACTTGGTGCACGTTTCTGCAGAAAGTTAGAGGGCAACTCTAACTTTATAATTACAAAAAATCATGCAAAATTAGTGTGTACTATAACAAATATTCAAACAATATATACACATATATATAATTTTATATAAAATTGACAATATAAAAATAGATAATGAATATATAGCTAATTACCATGGGACGATATTCATTTGATCCCCCATCAATGTGCCTATATTTCATATAATGTTTTGTATCCATTTCTATTAAAATTCTTACGGGACTTGTAAGGCAACATTTTTTGCAAGGGAAATAACATCTACCATCACCCTTTTCACCCGCTTTAATTTTTTTCCCACCTCTAATATTCTGCGACATTCTTCCGCACAAAAATACCCTTTCTAAATCGTCGTAATTGTTATAGCAATTAGATTGTCCCAACATCTCTAATTTGCAAAATATTTATAGATATTTTTTGCCAAGTCAATGTTGACTTTGTTAAACAATGTAATGGTCAGTGTTGACTTTGTCAAATAGTGTAACAATCATTATTGAATCGTCACTCTTGTGACGATAGCCAAAGGTCGTCACAAGAGTGATAGGAGTCCACTATATTCAAGTTCGTCGCTCTTGCGACATAGATCTATTTTCACCACTCTTGCGATGATAACCAAAGGTTATTTTAGAAGAGCGATGAACTCGAGCAGGATTTATAAAAACATTTGAAAATTAAAATCTTTATCTTCAATTTTGTGATGAAAGGTTACTTTCGTCGCAAGTAGTCGTCGCACATTTTTCAATATGTAGTAGTGATGGTGCTCCGCTACATTTCATTTTCGATAGTAGAAGTCAAAAGAACCTGATCTCAGTGAAGGTTGTCAAGTGGTTGAAATTATCAATGACACCACACCCGCATCCCCACACCATCGGGTGGTTCCGCCAAGGAAGAGATCTCTCCGTCAACCAATAGTGTCATCTGCCCTATGACATCAGGCGCTTCAAGCATGAGGTATTGTGTGATATTTCCCCCCTTGAAGTTTGTGATGTTATTTTATTCCAACCATACTTGTGGAAATGAAATTTTGTATATGAGTCTAGACCTCGCAGTGTTATTATTACTTTGGGTAGGCAATTATACAAGATACCAGAGTTAGCTCCGCCTACCACCATTTCTTTGATCTCTTCTAATAAATGCAAGAATGTAATTTCCCAGACCAAAAATGTTTCTTATTCATTATTCTCTCTCAAGTGAACAGAATGTCGCGACCACATCCATGGCCTCTACATAGGGCCCCTCCATGAAACATAAGCAGGTGGACAAGATTGTGGAAGAATACAAATGCATATTCTCCTCGGCCATCAAGGTATCGTTGCATTGTTAGGTCAAGCATTCAATCGATCTAACCCTTGGTTCACCTCTACCCAATGTGTTAGTCTATCACCGTTCTCTGATGGAAAATGAGGAAATCAAGTGATAGATACAAGAACTACTTCAAAAGGGGCACATTCGACCCATATCCTCACCCTGTAGGATCCCAATTATACTTGTGCAGAAGAAAGATGGGACTCGACGATTCTGCATTGATTATTGGTCCCTAAAAAAAATCACAATCAAGAACCAGTACCCAATTCCCTAAATTGACGATCTTCTTGACCAACTCAAGGGAGCCAAGTTTTTTAGTAAGATTGACCTGAAATATGGCTACCACCAGGTCCCAATAGAAAAAAATGATGTATGGAATCCTGCTTTCAAGTCCAAAGAAGGTCTTTTCTAATGGCTAGTCATGCCCTTTGGTTTGACAAATGCTCCAACAACTTTCATGAGATTGATGGATTATATATTGCAACCTTTCACCAATTATTTTTTGGTGGTATATCTGGATGATATCCACATCTTTAGAAAGAATTGGGCAGATCACTTGAAACATATTCAATAGGTCCTTCATGCCCTGCAACAACACAGGCTATATGATAACTTGGAAAAATTCTCCTTCAGCATGAACATGGTCCAATACCTAGGCTACATTGTTGATGAGAATGGTGTGCATGTGGATCCAACCAAGATCCAAGTCATTTGTGAATGGCCAGCCTGGACCACACTAACTGAGATTCAAAATTTCTTAGGACTTGTCAACTTCTATCATAGGTTTGTGTTGAGATTCTCCCATATTTCATGGGACCTCATCCAAGTGATCAAGGGTGGTGATAATGCAAAGTGCATGTGCAGGAAGTCACACCAGTAAGTGTTCAATGATCTAAAAAATTGCTTGTTCTCAGCTCCAATACTCTCCTTACTCGATATGCAACAAAATTTTGATATTGAGACCGATGTCTTAGACTATTTCATGGGCGTAGTTCTCACTCAACACGATCATCCAATGGAATATCATAGTGAGACACTATCAGATGTTGTCTGTAAGTACTCCACCTATGTCAAATAAATGTATTCCATTGTAAAATCCTTTAGATAATGGAAGCACTACATTATTGGGAAGGAGACAGTCATCCACACTGATGACAATCCTCTGTAGTTCATGCAGAAACAAGGAAAATTTTAGAACGACTGCCATCAAAAGTGGTCCACATACTTGTAACAGTTCCATATCAAATTCAAATATAATACATGGAGCACCAATCATGTCATTGACTGCCTTAGTCAACCTCTAGTTGTATCCTTAACCATGGTGCTCCAGTCTTGTTGCCATGAGGCATTCGAGTGGCCCCAACTCTATAAGAGTGATCCTGACTTCATTACCTCTTACCAGATGCTGGGCACAGGCGCGGTTTTCACTGACTTTCATCTTTAGGAAAAATTGTTAATCCATTTGGTCCACCTTTTTGTTCCTTCAAGCGAGCATGCAAAGATGATTTTAGAATATGACTATAGTCGGATGGTAGGATATTTTGTCCTGGAAAATATTGTGGCAGTAATACAAAATAATTTCTATTAACCGAAAATTCACTAGTACGTCATCAAGTATATCAGGTCCTGCACTGCTTATGTCATTGCCAAACCAATCACTAAGAAGTAAGGCCTATACACCGCTCTGACTACTCCCGACAAGGCATGAGAATCCATATCAATGGACAACATGTTGGGCCTTCCTTCAACCAAGTAGGGAAATTACTGTGTTTTTTTGGTGGTTGATCAATTTTCTAAGATGGCCATCCTAACAACCTACAAGATTAATATCACAGTGGATGCCACTGTCAAGTTCTTCATTGAATGAGTGTGGTTACACTTCAAAATACTGCATAACATCATATTATATTGATACAACATGTTCCTAAGCACATTATGGTCCAACCTGTGGTCATTGTTGAACACTAAGCTCACCAAATCCACCGCTTTCCACCCCCAAGCTAATGACCAAATAAAGGTGGTCAACATAATGATCATGCATATCTTGCACATGTACAAATCCAAAAATTTTCACACGTGGGATGAGAGTCTCCCCTATTTTCAAAACATCTACAACAAATCCCTTCATAAATCGACCGACCATAGTCCCTGTCAGGTGGGGTTGGGATTTCAACCATTGGCCCCATTTATGTCGCGCTTCCCCTTGCATCCACACAAGAAGAATCGTCCCATGCTCAATCTGAGGATAAAAACGACACCAATTTTATTGAATGATTTCAACACATCCAACAACAGGTCCATGATATTTTACAAAAATCCAATGCTAAGTACAAACAATGCCATGATCAACACTAGGTGTCGCACAAGTTTTAGGTGGGAGACAAGGTATGGTTGCATTTACAGAAAGAGCTCTTTACAAGATCCCATCAAAATATTCATCCACTTTTTTATGGAACTTAAACCATCACCAAGGATGTGGGTGACAATGAGTTTTAGATAAGTATTCCCCCCCTTCTTTGGCCTGCACCTAGTGTTCAATGTGGACCTCCTTCGACCATAATTTCCACCACTATTGGACACATTGGAGATCGCAGAGTAGTTGAAACCAATGGATAGTAACCCTTACTACATGGGAGGAACATCCATCGATCATATAAGAGACACTCATATTAAGGGAACTCACTAACGAAGGATCCAAATTTATCAGGTTGTCAAAGCAACGAAACTCCTGCACCAAGGCAAGTGGCTCACACAGGGCTAAGTTCAATAGAAGTTTCCCCATATGATGGGGGCGCTAAATGAAATGGATATAATTTATTCCTAATGGGGGAGGAATAATTCAGGTGGATATAGGTGGCCACCCACCTATTCCATTGGCTCAAAGAACTATTTTCCATTTGGAAGTTTTTTTACAGTTTTTTGGGTCCCAAAATTTCAGGGTCGTTTTGAGGCCGTAAATGATGTTTTTTGGGCTCGACAATGCCTACCATTTTAATAAATACAGACTAATTCGAATGGAATATGTACTCCTCGTATATATTTTTTCAATTGTTTATCGATTTCCCCAAACAGAGATTGTATGCAAACGTTACGCCCTTGTGAAGTTGACGTATCAACTACTCCTATCGGGCCCACAAAAATTTTGGCGTTTCATATCCTGGGGTTAGGGTTTTGGATGTTTAGGGTTTCCTCATTTATGTTTTAAGTTAAAATTGCCTTTGGAGCCTCATAGTACTCATATTCTTGTGAATGAGCGTAGCTGTCACATCACTTCTTAGAGATATGATGCCACCATTCGAGCAAGTTTGTTTCAGTCTGCACTTTTATAGTTTCAACAGGTTCTCTTTATTAATATAAGTCAACTTTTACTATATCTCTGTGTGTTTATTTTCTACACATTTGTATTTCATTTCATTCCATTTATAAATTTGGATCATGCTTGAGATATTTCCCATTCACAGACAATGTTTGAACTGTTCTATCCATATTCTTTAGCAAATAAGAATTGAAACCCAAAATATTTTCAATCCGATATGGATCGATCCAAGAGATTAAAACTTAGTATGAAAAGATTGTTTCTCCTTTTCTTTACTCCAAAGTAGCACCAATTGGTCCTTTTGAAAATATTTAAAAGTAGTGCTTTGATCAAAATGTCTCTTAACTATTTATTGTCTTCTCCTCATCCATGGCTAATGCATTCAATTCAAGATGTATAGGCATTCTAGTTTCCTTTCCATACACTAGAGTATACAATGACTGTTTAGTGTTTTTCTTTGGGGTAATTTGACTTGCCCAAAGAGAATACACTAGCTTTTTGTGCCAAATTATTTCATTTTTAGAAATTGTATTTTTGAGGACCTATATCATAGTCTTATTGGTTGATTCACCCATTCCATTTCCTTGAGGATAATAGCTGTATGGTTTCCCCATTATAATACCATTCTCTCCACAAAACT
>ML796919.1:237940-302288 GCA_009831015.1 Picea engelmannii | reverse complement strand
GACTCCGTTTGCGATAAAAATTATACCACCGGATTCAGGACGACGAGACGGACGCAATGGCACAGGTTTCGTCTGATTCCGAGCACTTTCATTTTTGAGCATTTTTAAGTCCTATCAGGCCTCTGGATCTGTTTTCAGATCATCTTTCTAAATACACATATTTTATGATAATACGAGGAGGATTAAGAGCTTCAATACCAGTCATAATATTACATAATCCTTGTCCTTTTACAACCTTGAGGGGGTTGATTTCTATATCATATTCTTGAATCTTTTCCAACCAGTTTTCCCATATTCCTTCTTTGAATTGTTTATTCAATATCATTTTGATAGGAGAATGTGGAACATAGGCTATTACATGAGTAGATATAATATAGGTTCTGAAGTGAGCAATTGATTTAACCAAATAATATGCCTGCTTTTCTATTTTCGAGTACTTTAATTCATAATCATGTAGAGTTTTACTCATGAAGGAAATAGGAATATCTCCCCCCTTTGGATTCTTTTGAGTAAGTATATGATCTAGGTGGATATTGGTGGCCACCCACCTATTCCAATTGGATCCTCTTGATAGTTTGTAGTTCAACACGTTCTTCTGTACTTCTTTGTAATTGTGGGTTCTACACTTTTGGGGTTGTCTGAAGCCCTACACATCTTCCAGAAGGAGTCTGGTGGCCTCCCACCTAATCCAAATGGCTTATTTTGGATGTTTTCATGTTAGCACATCTTTCTATACTTCCAGGGTCGTTTTGGGGCCCTAAACAATGCTTTTTTTTCCTTGTCACAGTCAAACTGTATACATATTTAGATTTTGAAGTCGTAATGTGTAGTTCTCAAAAATACCTTTCCAATGAGCCATCACGTGCCTAAAACATAGGTTGTTTGCAAAATTTACAACCCAAGGAAGTTGGGGTACCAACTTACCAATAGGGGTCCACATGACTTTTGGTGTTTCACCTCCCAGGGTTAGGGTTTTGGAATTCATGAGTAATATTAAAAAGGCCTCTAGAGACTCATTGTAATCATTATGCTCAGATGGATGCATGTAGTAGCTACATCTATTCTAAGAGATAGCTACCACCATTCGAGCAAGTTGTTTCAATTTTGCAGTTTTAAAGTTTCAACTTGTTTCATTTATTCAATAGAAGATATTGTTCACTGGATATCTGTGTTGTTCTCCATATCTCTATTTTTATTGTATTCAGTATATTAATCAGTTCGTTCCACTCCTAAATCCATATCAATGGTATCAGAGCAGTCTGCTCTTCATTTATTTTTGTTCGTGCATGTCCTTGGAAAGATATGGGTACAAGAAGTTGAGACTCGAACCAATTGAGCCTTTGCAAGATTGGTTGTGTTGAGCCCGAAAAAAACCCATGGGGGATAAAAATAAATATGATGGAGCAGGAGATCCTTTTAAAATGTTGCTCGAGGAATCCCTTACACGACAAAGGAAAAAAATGATGGACACCTTTGCACAGATCCTTCGGTGGTTGCCCACAAGAGAAGCATATTCATCAAGCGGCCATGCAACCCCCTACAAGGTACAAGTAAATTTTGATATTCCATTATTTTAAAGAATGGTAGATTTGAATGTTGTAGATAAATGGTTGAATCTGATCGAAGGGTATTTTTCGGTCCACAATTTTTCTGATAGGGAAAATATTACTTTTTCACTCCTCAAGGACTCCCCCCATGTTAAGGATTGGTGGGATACTTACTCTGAGCAAAGGTCCATAGAGGAATATGAAATATTTTCAGTTTCCCCTACATGGTATTCCTTCCGTGATGCCATTAAAGAAAAATACTACTATGTTGGAAGCTATGAGGACTAGTACACTAGATGGTCCACCCTGCGTCAGAAAAGGGACCAAATAGTACCAGATTTCACCAATATTTTCCATACTCGGTGCACCAAATTAGGTATCAAATACTCTGAGCAACATCTGGTTCTCAAATACCATGGATTTTTGCATAGATACATTCATACAAAAATGGAGTTTCTGGACATCGCCTCATTGGGTACGACTTATAGATATGCTGTCAAGATCGAGCATAAATTTAAGCAGAAGAGGCAAGAGTTTGGATCTGCAAACTCCTCACAACTGAAGAAGGGAAAAGGTGGCCCCAACCCACACAACAAGGGACAGAGAAAATATGGCTACTCTCAGGAAAACCTGTCCAAGCCGCAACACAAGAAGGGTAATGAGAAGATGAAGAAGGACATGGGAAAATGGTGTGAATACCATAAAATCCCTGGTACAACACCGAAGAATGTCTCTCTAAGAAGTCACTCGTGGCCGAGATTAAGGCTTCCGAGTTAGAGGATGATTCTGACTCTGAATCAAATCCAGAAGGAGGGAAGTGGATTATCAATGATGAACCCAGTTCCACTGTCGCTACCACCAAAGTTCATCCAAGCGAACCAGAAGAACCAGAGGAAGGGGAACAACTCTTTCACTCACATATATGGGTAAAGGGGGATATGATTCATTTCATTGTCGATAGTGGTAGTCAGAAGAACCTAATATCAGAAGAGGTCGTAAAGTGGATAGACTTACCGATGACACCACAATCACAACCTTACACCATCGGCTGGCTTTTCCAAGGAAGAGATCTTCGTGTCAGCCAAGAGTTTTGTCTACCCTATGAAATCAAGCCTTTCAAAGATGAGGTATTGTGTGATGTTTCTCCCCTTGAATTTTGTGATGTTATTTTAGGACAACCATATTTGTGAAAGTGTCATGCTGTGTATGAGTCTAGACCCCACAATGTTATTATTACTTCGGGTAGAAAATTGTACAGGATACCAGAGGTAGCACCGCCTACCACTATTTCTTTAATCTCTTCTAAGCAATGCAATAAGGTCATTTCACAGACCGGGAAGTTAATATTATTTGTGATCAATTCTCACAGTAAGAAGAAGGTCTCCACCACATCCGTGGCCTCTACACAAAGCCTCTCTTTACAATAGAATCAAGTGGAGGGGATCATGGAAGAGTACAAAGACATCTTATCCTCACCCACCGGGGTACTAATGAACTACCAAGTCAAGCATCCAATTGATATAACCCCCAGTGCACTTATGCCTAATGGACCAGTCTATCATCGCTCGTTGATGGAAAATGATGAAATCAAGCGTCAAATCCAAGAGATTCTTCAAAAGGGGTACATCAGACCCAACTCATCCCCTTGCAGAATCCCGATTGTACTGGGGTAGAATAAGGGTGAGACCTGATGAATCTGCATTGATTATAGAGCATTAAACAAAATCACAGTCAGGAACCGGTACCCAATTCCCAGAATTGATGACCTTCTTGACCAACTCAAAGGGAAAAAATTATTCAACAATTTTGACCTAAAGTTTGGCTACCACCAGGTTCCCATCGAACCAACTGATGTATGGAAGAAATCTTTAAAATCTAAAGAAGGTCTCTTCGAATGGATGATCATGCCCTTTGGCTTAAAAAATTCATCAACCACTTTCAAGAGGTTGATGGATGATGTATTGAGACCCTTCACCAAATATTTTGTGGTGGTATATATATATATATATATTTTTTTTCGTGCTCGCGTTACACGTGGCCGTGTTATCCAACCGCTACCCCTATAACCTCCAGGTGTGCCCACGATGCCCCTTACGCGACACACAAGGTAAGTCGGGGGGAATTGAACTCGAAACCTCATGGAACTTCATTTTCACGGCACTTGCCAATTGAGCTGCCCCCCGGGGGCTTGTGGTGGTATATTTAGATGACATCCTCATCTTCAAAAAAAATTGGGAGGAGCACATGCGACATATTCAATAGGTTTTGAGCACTCTGCAGCAACACAAGCTATATGCCAACTTGGAAAAATGCTCCTTTGGCATGACCATGGTCCAATACTTGGGATACATTTTTGATGAGCATGGGGTGCATGTTGATCCAGCTAATATCCAAGTCATTCATGACTGTCTAGCCTCGACCACACTAACGAATCTTCAGATCTTCTTGGGAATGGCCAACTTCTACCAATAGTTCGTGTTGGGATTCTCCCATATTGCATGGGCCCTCAACTAAGTGACCAAGGGAAGTGGCAAGGAAAATTTCGCGTGGGGGAAGGAACAAAAACGAGCATTTGATGATCTAAAGCATTGCTTGTGCTCAACTCTAGTACTCTCCTTTCTTGATCTGCAACAACCGTTAGAGATCGAGATTGATGCATCTGACTATGATTTAGGTTCATTTATCACTTAACACGGTCATTTGGTTGCATACCATAGTGAGACACTCTCAGATACTGTCCGAAAATACCCCACCCATGACAAGGAGATGTGTTCCATTGTACAAGCCTGTCTTCAATGGAAACATTACATTCTGGGAAAGGAGATGATCATCCACATTGATCACAAGCCTCTACAGTTCATATAGACACATGAAAAGTTATAGAATGACTTCCATCAGAAGTGGTCCACCTATCTGCAACAGTTCCATCTCAACATCAAGTATAAGATAGGGAGCACAAATCATGTCACTGATCGCCTCAGTCGACCTCCCTTGGATACAATCACCACTATGCTCCATTCCTATGGACATGAGGCATTTGAGTGGCCCCAAATTTATCAACAAGATATGGACTTATCCACAACCTATCATCTCTTGGGTATAGGTGCGAATGTCATCGATTTTCACATTCAGGACATACTGTTATGCCATCTGGTCCATATCTGTGTTCCTACAAGAAAGCGTGAAAAGATGATTTCATAAGCTCACTACAGTTGGATGGTAGAACATTTTGGTGCAGAGAAAACTACATTTCCAAGACAATCATCAAGAAGCAATGATTATACACCCCTATTCATACTCCAAAGAATCTTTGGGATTCCATCTTGATGGATTACATGTTTGGAATTCATTCCACCAAGAAAGGGAATGATTCTGTATTTATGGTCATTGATCGGTTTTCGAAGATTCCCATCCTCAGAACTTGCAAGAAGAACATCAAAGTGAAAAACAATTCCAATCTCTTCTTCGAACGAGTGTGGGTCCATTATGAGATACCACAGACCATCATCTCTGACCAGGACAGCAGGTTCCTCAACACATTTTGTTCAAATATCCGGTCACTCTTGGACACCAAGCTCACTAAATCCACTTCTTTTCATCCCCAAACAGATGACCAAACATATGTCATAAATCATATGATTGAGCACATTCTACACATGTACAAATTTAAGAATCCACATACATGGGATGAGAGTCTCCCCTATGTTGAACACACTTACAACATGGCTCTCCATAGCTCCATCGACCATAGCCCATTTCATATGGGGATGGGATTACAACCCTTGGGTCCCATTGATGTTGCATTACCTCTTGAAATCACACAAACAAACTCTTCCCATGTTCAGTCTGAGACTGAAAAATCCACTAGATTCATTGAGAAGATTCAACACATCTGCCAACAGGTCCATGAGATTTTGCAGAAAGTGAATGCTAAGTACAAGCAACACCATCATCAACATAGAGTACCACACCAGTTTCAGGTTGGAGACAAGGTATGGTTACATTTGCAAAAAGAGCGTCTTACAGGGCTCCATCCTAAGCTCCACCCACTTCACTATGGGCCTTACACTATCACCAAGGCTGTGGGTAGCAATGATTTTGTGCTCAACACTCCACCCTTCCTTGGTTTGTAACTAGTGTTCAATGTGGTCCTCCTTCGGCCATATTTTCCACCATTATTAGACACCTCAAATATCGCAGAAAAACTGACACCAACATAGCTCAAACTTGACTGCATGGAACAAGAATCCACTGATCAGATAGTGAACACACAGGTGAAGGGAGATTGCCAATAGAGGATCCAACTTTATCGGGTTGTCAAGGCAAGGCAACTCCTACACCAAGGAAAGTGGCTCACCTGGGGCCAAATTAATTAGAAGTTTCCTCACGTGATGGGGGAAATAAACACAATGGATACCATTGCTTCCTAAAGGGGGAGGACTGATCCAGGTGGATATTGGTGGCCACCCACCTATTCCAATTGGCTCCTCTTGACATTTTTTAGTTCAACACGTTCTTCTCTACTTATTTGTAATTGTGGGTTCTACACTTCCAGGGATTTCTAAATCCCTACATATATTCCAAGAGGAGACAGGTGGCCTCCCACCTAATCCAACTGGCTTATTTTGGATGTTTTCATGTCAACACATCTTTTTGTACTTCCAGGTCTATTTTGGGGCTCTAAATAGTGTTTTTTTGGCTTGCCATAATCAAACTATAGACATAGTTAGAGTTTGATGGCGTAATGTGTATTTCTCTAAAATACCTTTCCAACGGGCTATCATGCGCCTAAAATGAAGGTTGTATGCAAAATTTACGACCCCGAGAAGTTGAGGTACCAACTTACCCATAAGGGCCCACATGATTTTTGGCGTTTCACCTCCTAGGGTTAGGTTTTTGGATGTCTATGGTTTTGACATTCATGAGTAATATCAAAAAGGCCTATGGAGCCTCATTGTAATCATTTTGCTCGGACAGATGCATGTAGCAGCCACATCTCTTCTCAGAGATAACTATCACCATTCGAGAAAGTTGTTTTAGTTATGCAGTTTTACAGTTTTAGCCTATTTCATTTATTCAATAGAAGATATTATTCACTGGATGTCTGTGTTGTTCTCCATATCTCTGTGTTTATTATATTCAGTCTGTTAATCAATTTGTTCTACTCCTAAATCTGGATTAGTATATAAGTAATGGTTTCTTCTGAGGTGAATGAATACAATATGAAGTCTTTGTCAAAGTCTGGACTAACAAGAACTGAAGCAGTGGTAATTGCATGTTTGATATTAATGAAATCCTTTTGGATCTCTGGATTCCCTTCAAACTTTTGATATTTCTTCAACAACTTGTTGATTGGCTTTAAAATTGTGGCAATGTTTGGGATGAATCTTCATATGAAATTTATCTTTCCAAATAAATATTGCACTCCCTTTCTAGATGTAGGATGATTTAATCCATTTATTGTCTTAATTCTTTATGGATCAATGTAAATTCCTTCTTTACTCACAATGTGACCAAGGAGATTTCCTTCTGATATTGAAAACATACACTTATTTGGATTCAAATATATTCCATACATCCTACATCATTTGAATACTTATCTGATATGTTTGAAATGTCATTCTCTTAATTCTGAGAGAACTATTGATAAAATTCCATAAAATTCCTAATTAAATCATTAAAAGCATGGTCCATTTCTCTTTGAAATGTGGCACCAACATTCTTCAACCAAAATGGCATGTGGACATATGCATATTTCCCCCATGGTGTAATAAATTCATTCTTTGACCTATGTTTCTCAGCGACAAGTAATTGATTGTATCCAAAAAATCCATCCAACAGTGACATTAGTGCAGAACCAATGACTAGTTGGAGAAAGGTCTCCATTTTGGGAGAGGGTAATTATCTTTGAAACTTTCTCTGTTGAGATCTCAAAATTCCACACAAATTCTTATTTCACCATTCTTTTTCTAGACTACCACTAAATTTGATAACCAATCTAAATGTGACATTGAAACATTTATGCCAAATTTCTTCATCTTTTCTACTTCTAACTTGACCAAAGGCTTCAATTTTGGATTGATTATCCTCAATTTCTGTCTAAATGGGTTTTAACCTTCTTTGAGAGGTATGATGTGTTGAAATATAGATTTATCCTACTCCTTTAAATCGTCATAGGTTCAGTAGAAAACATCTTTGAACCCTTGAAAAAGGAAGGTGTACCTTTTGACTTCATCATCAGTACAATTGGTACCCTAATTTAAGTACTTTGCTTCCTTAGGTGTCTCAATGTTTATCTTATGTGTTTCTTGGAATTTTAAGAGGGATGATTCTTCTGTCATATTCTTATTCTTTGTATGATCATCTCTTGTAAAATGAGATTCTAGACTAACATAGCTCTTTGGAAGGATATTTGGCAGTCTGTTCATGAGTTTCTTCATTTTGACAACTTTGACTTTCAATTTTTCCTTCATCTAGAAGAATTGGCAATAAATCTATGAGGAAATATGAAACATGTTCATCATTCTCAAATACTTGCCAATGGTCTTGATTATCTGAAACAGATGGAGGAAAAAATTTATTGACATGAAAAGTGTTGGGATTTTGAGAATCAACACCATCAGAAAGAGAGCCTGCTACTGCCAATGAGTTTGCTTTTTTATTCTTCTCTCAAGGAGAAAAAGTAATATTGAAGGAATTAAATGAATCTATGCTTTCCCAAACTCTCTTTGCATAATGATTCAATTTTTAATTTTTTTGATTTTGTACCTTTTTATGACATGATTGATAACTAATTTTGAATCTCCAGTTACCACCAGATATTTGACTTGCATTCTATGCACCAAAGTCAATCCTTAAATTAGTTCCTCATACTCTGCTTCATTATTATTGCATGGGAAATCAAGTCTAATTCACATGGATAAATGCATGATAGAGAAATTTTGAAGACAATGCCAACTCCAATACCAAGCTTAGAACAAGCACCATCGAATGACATTTTCCAAAACCCCTTGAAGGTTTTATCTTCATTCTATTTGGGAGAATTTACTTATTCTGTATTGAACACAACACAATTTCCAATTACATCATCAATTCAATTTCTTTCTTGTTGAATGATGTTGGTTTTATTTGTTCTTGAGGTACTTTGATCTTTGTTCCATCTTTGTTTCAGAGCATCATGCAACTCCCATCATTCATGATGTACCCTCCAGTCATTGAGCACCAGTCTCTACTAAGGACGACACCATATGTTGGAGGAAGATCAACTACTATAATGGTGAACACTGTTATGATATTGGGTGTTGCACATATCCATGCCGGAAACTATTTTATTTCACCATAAGATGGTACTTTTATGGAATCAATGGCATAAATACTTTCACCCATTTCATATTACTTTTTGCATTCCATTCCAAGAGATTCCATTATAAATAATGGCATGATATTGTTATTTTCTCCACTATCCACTAAACAATTATGCAATGTTAAATCACAATTTTCCAAATATATATAAAATGGTGGAACCTTGACTCTAGGTCTTTCTAGTATAGTATTTTGTTTCGGCTTTATGTTCATAATAGCTACTTCTATTCTTGGACTAGATGAACTTGTATCATCCAAAATCTTCAAAATATTCTCTCTTTTTTGTGGTATTTTAACCACTTCCATGAATGGCAGAGTGATCTGAAGTCTAGTTAATTCATCAACCACATTATAGGTCATTTGCAATGGTATTTTTGGTTGATTTAAAACTGGTTGTTGTCTTGTTGGATCTGAAATACTACTCTTTACTTTTTCCTTTTCCAGTTGATACTTGGACTTGAATTTATTTTCTTGATTCCTAGTTTGAACAACATTATCATTTTGTGTATAGTCATAATATTCTTTTTCATAAAAAATCCTAAAATATGATGAACTTTCCTCCATCTGGACTGATTTTAATATCTAGTCTTGATCATTGATTGATTCTCGATTGAATGACTCATTTAATTCAATAAAATATTATTCTTTTGCAAAGAAATTAACATGATCATTCCATTAAAACTCAATTTTTTTTTGATAGACACACAATTGAATTCTTATGCTTTAAACTCAAATTCTAAGAAATCACTAATGAAGTGCCCCATATATTTCTTTAGAGATCCTTAAAATATATATAAATATTTTTTAAAATAATAATATATGTAATGTTCATAAAGATAAATGGTATTTGTCCTTCAAAGAGGATCGAGATTAGGCTCCCATGGACTATGAAATTAAATAAAGACCTAGAAGATAGAAATGGGATAGAGTTAGGGGTCGGCCTTTTGTTTTCACAAATCCTGAAACAAGGCTGGATGACTACTAAATGAGATGGAAAGTATCCACCTTCATTTTATTGTTGGAGTGCTTATTGTAGAGTGTTTGATTGGAGGTTCTGTGGCTGTTGTAACTACTTTTGGTTGATATGGATCAATTATCTTTATCAATGTGTTATTTAACCATAATTCAATATACTCCTGCATGGGACCAACCGTTGTCTCATGCTTAGTTCTTACATTGTATAATTATTTTTCAATGTATTTAATATCAAAATTGAGTTGGTGCAACATTTCTTCAACATCTTCATTTTGATTTACATAGTAGATCAACCACTTTTCAACTTCTAATTTCAAGTATTCAATTATTTCATCGAACTCATTTAATCATTAAATATTTAGGGCATCCAAGTGTCCTTGTAACCGATCTTTAGACAATAGAATTGAATTCATTATTGAATGTGGGAACCATACCTCCTTTGTCAAATCAACAAGATTTAAAAATAAGTCACCCCTCTTGGTATTTATGACATCACATTTCTCTCGTATTTCCTTTAAACATTCAATTCTTTTTAACCATCCTGCATTAATTTCCCTTAATCAAATTTTAGACGAGAGATTCTTCTCTCTCCTTTTCATATCAATCATATTGGAGATTTTGGTAGAAAATGTGTCGACACCTTGCTTGTAGAAATTTTCATCACTATCCAAGTACTTTTGTAGATATTCTTTAAAATTCGTAATCCTTGAGGAAAGTATAGTAGAACTAGCTAGTTCCCATATCTCAAAGATTGTAGAATTCTTTTTTTGACATTCTCTCCAATATATTGTTTAATGAATGTCAATAATTTTGAGGCACCCCTTACTCTAGAACTTGATTTTGTAATATTTTCTAAAGTCTTAAGAGGTTGCATGGTGTCAATTGGATAGATGAAAAGATGCTTCGACACTAAGACATTGACTAATTCTTTTATTTTTTCTTTCAAGACCTATTTTTCTTTTTCAATTTCATCAATTGAAGACTTGAGTGCTTCTCTAGTTGTTTTTTGAAATTGCATGGCTTTTGAGGGTGTCAAACCTTGTAAATCAATCTTAGAGTTCCACTTTTCAACAACTTTTTTATTTTTCAAGTTGATTTTTTCAATTAACAACTTTTTAGATTCTTTGTTAAAGGTTGCGTGGTGCAACGTGACTGATTCCTCTTCAAAGACCAATGGATCTTGGCAAGCCGATTCTTTTGTTATTGCTATATTTTCCACCAATCTCTACTCAATCCAATAGAGCTCTTCTACTTTAGTTTCCACTTCCATATCTTCAGGTTCATGTACTAGAACTTATTTTTTTCATTTCTGAATTACATCTCTTTTTATTTTGAGTGCTACATGGGTAGTATGTGTTTTCCCAATATATCCTTTTGAATTTCTTTCATCCCCTCCATCACCAAAATTTTATGAATGGGAATTTTTTTGTCCAAGACTACTTCCTTGGGTCTCATTTTTCATTGAAAAACTCCTATGTGCTACATTGGGCGAATCGGGGTTAAGGTTACCACTTATCATGGTTTGACCCTTCTATTTGTATTGGTCATTAGTGTTGACCAAGGTATCAATATAATAATGCAATTTCTTAGGGATGACTTCCGTGGGGTTTTGATTATCCCCACCTCCTTCTTTAAATTAGGTATTCTTTATGAATTACAAGACATAACAAATTGCAAACGTGTGTGATGTAAACATAATACTGGGGTCAAATCCTAGAATTTTAGGAACTTCTTTTAGCTTGAAATTATCAAAATGACTAGCAAGTTCATCCATATGGGAAATACTTTTGATAGCGATTTCCCCAAATTTCCAGGGAAATGGAATGAAATGCCTTTTTCTTTTCTCATTAAATAAATGTGCTCAAAAATTTTATTGCTTACAGACTTCAATAACAAAGAGTTTATATAACACATAAAAAGCAAGGAAGGAAGGTTTTTCCTCAAAACCATGTAGTCTTATGAAACTAAAGTCGTCTAAGATTTTGAAAAACCCATTTCATGCCAACAATGTAGAAACTTGAATAGACAATCTTGATGTGGTGGGACCATAAAATAGATTCTTAAAAGTAGACAGAAAGGTATTATGTACTTATAAAAATTATATCGGGATTTATGTTTCCATAACGATGGATACCAAAATTGAACTAGGTCTTTGCCGAAATCAACACTCGCATGAGACAAGTCTTCAAAAATATGGTCTTATGCAATTGTTAAAATCAAGTAGAAACTCACAAAGAATTGTTTATTTTTCCAAAAAATTACAAGTTGGAAAGAAACTTCTCTCAAAATAATTTGATCCCAGTCAAATAGTATGCTCTCATGTATAGATATGTGCAAGGCATACCGTACATATATCAAGATAGTGGTTGTGGATTATTGTCCAATAATTCTATCAAATAACTAGGAGAATTCTTTATAGGGGTATTCAAGGAACATACCTCTATCTAGGTGGAGTTCTTAGAGTAATTTGATGGCTTCAAAAGAAAACTATCCAATATCTTCATCCCTACATGGTTTGCCCTAAAAAATGCATCTTCTTCTAAACCTTTGAACATCATAGTAGGATCGGGGAGCTTGATCATCTTTATGAATACTGTGGGTGCCAAGGAAATAGGTGTCTTCCACTACAATTGAATTATCCTTCTCTCATTGTCGAAATTGTCAACACACTAGAGAATAAACTCCTTAAAATAGGATACCTTCATCATACAACCTTCCAACACCATTTTAGAAGTCCAAACTTTATTTGAACTCTTTTTTTTAGAAGAGAGAGATGTGTACCATTTAAATGCCTCAGACCATTGGAATGAATGGTCCTCACATCCTAGTGTATTTATAGTGTCTCCACAATAGAGCTCTCTTTTCTTATTGAACATATTTGGAAAAGGTTTATTAGAATGAAAAGGTGGCAGTTATGTCATAGTAGGAGTTTAAAACAAGGATTTAACTCCTTACTAAATTCTCCATGTACTTCGTTAATATCACACGTTGTATCTCTTAGTTCAAAATTGTTAACTATACGATTTGATTTGGCTTTAAGGCGGGGAATTTATGAAAATTGTGTCATTAATAATGGTTTTAATTCAGCTCGTGTGTCGATTGATGTGGTAGTATGATCATAAATGTTATCAGGGAATGTGATTATGTACCCGGATGAATGAAAAATGTTAAAATATGGAGGTGCAAAATGAATGATGGAGAGTGCATAGTGATGACTGCGTAATTGTGGGGTGAGATATATGGAAGGGAATATGTAGAGAGATTTCTGCATCCACAATCATGAAATATACTAAGTACAAGAATGACTTATTTTGTATTCTACGGAAGAATGTGGGTCATTTTTGAGTGAGAAAAATTGGGAGATGCAGGTTTGGGTTTGGGTATTTGAAACATCATTTAGACCCCGCAACGAGACTCCTACAAATGAAAAAATGGCTAAGTATGTAGAAAGAAAAGTAGAAATATGGATGAGTGTTAACGTTAGAGACTTGCAAGTTGTGAGATTGTGGACTTATGATGATTATGGGTAGAGTTACCACAACCCAAAAAAGTGAGAATAGCTAAGTGTGGGATATACAAGAAGAGGAAATATGACCAAAAGACTTGACCTTTGATCAATGAAAATTGATCAACAACCTATTATGGGCTGATGGAGGCCAATAGACATGATAGTTTCATGGAGGAGGTTAGTTTCTTAACCATATATATGTTATTCATTGCTTATATATGTGTGTGTGTGTGTGGATATATGTATGTATGTATGTAGTTTTTGTGTATTTTTTTCCATATCTAATTATATGATGTTTACAATTTCTACCCTTGGATAGAAAACCCTCGATGCCGGTAGATGCATCAATGTCAATTTACACCACTGATGAAACAATAAAGGTAGCCTACTCATTTGGTGTACTGCATACACAATTATGTGTCACCTTTGATAAATTCAACACATTGTTATTATTATTCTTTGGCATACTCAAATCTAATATTTTTGTGTTTCTACATATTGCGCTATCATACGGTGATGAACCATGTACACCTAGGATAGAAAAATCAATCCTTCACTAGTACATTTGGGTCAAATTCCGACGACGTGTTCGTATCAATTGCCACTTTATATTGTCGGGATATCGACAAACATCGGACCCCCTCAAACATTGTTTCACATGCCGTCGATTTTACGACGACACATATATCATCTTTGTTGCGACATTTCATGCGGACACGTGTCGTCTTAGACTTCACTATCTAAGCCCACTATGGACATCGCTACAATGACACTGTGACATCTCACCTGCGATGCCACAGACCATCGGTCTTTCGACGCATACACTATATTAGTGACGTCTCACTTGCAACGTTGACGCTGTGACATCAATGCTAGGCACGTCGGACGACCGAGGGAAGGTAATGTTAGTATTCCGATGTCTACTCTATATCAACGAAGTTTCTCTTGCGACATTGACGCCATGAAAGTGACGCTAGGCATGCCGGACAACCAATGGAAGGTACATCAGTCTTCCGACGGCTATGCTATATCAACAACGTTTCACCTGTGAAGTTAAGGCTATGAAAATGTCGCTAGGAACGTCGGTCTTCCGACATGGATGCTATATCAGTGACGTCTCACCTACAAAGTTGATGCCATGAAAATTACTCTAGGAATGTCGAAGACTGACAAAAGGTAACATCGGTCTTCCAATGTGTATGATATATTAGCGACGGTAGGGATGTCGGAAGACCTATGACCTGTAGGTGTTTTAAAAAAAAAAATTCACAAAATTGATGAGCCTCCTTTTTGTAACACCACTACTATGACCAGGAAAATGGATATGCAAGCACTGGAAAAATGTTATGTGTTGTGCTCTCCATGTATCAATGTGGCCCCTTGATTGGCGGTTGTCACACATTTCGGGAAACACAAGTGTAGGAATTTTAACACTCCATTTTCCTCCAAAATGAATTCCAATGATCCACGTGGCCTTATGGCTAAATCCATATCAATGACTTACATGATTTTGGAGGAAAAATGTATACATATTTTAATTTAACCATGAGCCTCCAAAATAACAAACCACAAAAAATACAATGTACATGGTAGCCTTTGGATATATTCAGAGATGTTTAAACTAGGTTACAAAATTGGCTTGTAATCTCTGAAATGGTTTTAATCACCCTTGGTGGTATTGGGCCATGGGGAAAATAAGTAAACAATCAAAATACACAAAAACTAAGCATAATTCATTCAAACCATAAATTTTAGATACAATGCCAATCAATGTTATGTTCTTTTGGATGGTCTAAGGCTCTGAAGTGAAATCATACTAGGATGACCAACACCACTAGAATCCCAAAAGACACAACCTCATTCTCCTTTACATTATTTAAGGCCAATTTGGAAATTGCGCTAAGTTCCTTTAATATGGAATCAAAATGGTTCTCCATGCCTCCCATCACTATCATAGACTCAAGTTCTGATGTATAATTTATCTTTTTCATTACACCAATTTCATTTTCAAATATGATCCTAGCAGGATACAATACCAAATCACCTTTGTTAAGCTTGAGAGAGTGACTACTTCCAAAATGATGCAAGATTCATCCCCTTTGCAGATTATATCAAATACTCTATTATATGTATTTCACTAACAATGCTTCCGAGAGAAATAATGTTGGTTTAGACACCCATTATCAAGGTAACACCTTCCTTTGCAAGTTCTTCTTTAATATTGAATCAAAATGGTTCTCCATGCCTCCCATCACTATCATAGACTCAAGCTTTGATGTATAATTTATCTTTTTCATTACACCAATTTCATTTTCAAATATGATATTAGCATGATACAATACCAAATCACCTTTGTTAAGCTTGAGAAAGTGACTACTTCTAAAATGAGGCAAGATTCATCCCCTTTGCAGATTGTATCAAAAACTCTATTATATGTATTTCACTAACAGTGATTCCAAGAGAAAGAATGTTGGTTTAGCCACCCATTATCAAGGTAACACCTTCCTTTTCAAGTTATTCTAAATCTAGTTGAGACTCATCAATCCTCTAGTCTCTAGTATGAAAAATGTATCCATATTAACATCTAAGCACCAACCCACAACAATATGGAATTGATTGAGTAACCCAAATAAGTTCTATTTGAAATGAACTTGCTCTAAACTCCTCTCATTTTAAACATTTTATGTGTGTGTTTGCATTGGAATGAACCCCTATGACCATCCTCTAATTAGTTCCATTTTGAATGATGAAGATAAATTGTAGTACATGAATGCATTATCTGAATAACTTTGTAAATCAATAAAAAAATTGGCATTTTTCAGATGAAGTTGGTACAGAAAGGTTGTCAAAGGCCCAAGACCCAAGGTGAACATTTGGAGTTACAACATATAGCTCCTACCTAGGGATGATGATTTCTTGAAAAGCATCAAGAACCACATACCTGTGCCTTTTCTCCTCAAGCATGGAGTCATTTTAATCCTAAAACCAACCTCTCCTATTTAATTGCTTCAAAAAAAAAAAAAAAATGTTGTAAAAACTAAAGTGCTCGAGAGTGAGATTATTATGTACAAGATTTAGCTATCCTACCTCTAGTCATTAAAAAAAAATAGACTAAAGAAGTCATAAAGCCAATGAAGACAAGAACATATCTTACAAATCCCATGAGATTTACCCCGGTGCTTCATTCTTTACCAGAATAAAGAAATGTTGAACAACTACCAATGAGAATCTAGTATGTCATTCAATACGCTTCTAAGAGATGGGAATATATCGTTTTGGTGGCACAATGATGCATTTTTGATAACCTGGTCCATCCAAATCTCAATATAATAACATCTCTATGTGCTTTATCTATGTTGATGAACACACTCAGACCATGATATTATATTGACCCCCATTATATTTATTTGATCCATTTCAATAATATTAGTCAAGGGATGGTATTGCAATACTTTTTTTTGCTCCTTATCATCACTCTTTTTCTAGCAACACATTGTGTTTTAATGTACAAGTCATTATATCCATAGTTTTCTTCCTTATTAAAAATTGGAAATTTGTCCATGATGAATGCAAGCCTGTGAGGAGAATGTATTACTTCATCCATTTTGTTAATATTCACAACTTTGATCCTCTCTTGTTTTTGTATTTCAATGTCACTATAGATGATATGGAAACAAGAACTATGATGATTTGTGCCAATTTGAAAAACATTTTCTTCTTTTTCTTTAGTTTTCTATCTGCAATCTTGAACCATGGGCATCTACAAAGGATTGCCCATTCTTTTTTCTGGGCTAATTCTCACAACTTTTTTGGTTTTGAATATCAACTTGAACCAATCTCTCAATACAATCATCACTTTCCAAACACTTATAGGCATAATATTCTTCATGTTCTTCATCTAATTATTCTTCGGATTTGTAATCACGAGGGAAAGACAAGGACACATCATCACATATAAGATCTCGTGTATCCTCAGTTGTAACATCATAAGGTATTTATATCTCTTGAAATTCCTCTTGGAAATTATTAGGTACATCCTAAAAAATGTTACTCTCAAAGATATTTTCCTAACACTCGATAGCAAAGTCCTGCCAGTGTTTAAAAATGGGGCATAATAGTCTTAAAAATTGTTACACATAAAAAATACTCACTTTGATAGTGTCGCAAGTGTCGTCATTACAAAGGTCGCAAGTGTCGCATTTTGCTCACAAGTGTCGCAAGTGTCAGGGAAGAATACTGCCATAATGCCTATGTTGTGCCTGTAAACGACATCAGGAGGACACTTGGCACATGTCAAACATTTGGTTTAGAAGGGGAGGAAAGGTTAACTGGGCTCATGAACCTTTTGCCATCTGAAAAAATTCAAAAAACTAAGTTTTTGGAGGGGAGCGCTCCCTTATAACTATCTCAGGAGTGTTGGCGCTCCCCCATAAGCCATCAGGGAGCATTATAGCGCTACATGTGCTCCTATCCTCAGGAGTGCTGGCGCTCCCCTATACACTACTAGGGAGAATTATAATGCTCTGAGTGCCCTTTTGAGGGAGCGCTACCTATTCTGAGCAGTATTTAAGTTGTTGAGATGAATGGGGGAAGGATCCTTTCATTCTTGGAAGGCAGTTGGATTCAAATCCCTAGTCCAACCATGATCTTAGGGCAGATCCTCAACTGAAGGAGGAAAATCCTCAACTTCCCCAAGGATATGTCAAGTGGTTAAAGCCTCTCCAAGGCTATATAAGCAAGCTTTCTCATGGTGAAAGGGGACTGGAAAGGGAGAATCACACCAAACTTATGATCTTATAAGTGGTGCTAGAACATAGGTGATTTGGAAGAAAGATACCTATGATCTCATAGGGAGCAATCGGTGAAGCTATCATCATTCAGATCGTGGATCTTTTGAGCAAGGGGGAGACAACAAGGACTTGACGAAACTGCTGCAATCCATCTACGACTGTAAGAAATGTTTTGTCCTCATTAATATAATTTGCTTGGCCTGTTTCTTTCTAATTCGTGTTCAATCTCACATGAATTTGTCTCTTTAGTAGATAGACCTATTTCAGACTAATCTTGATAGAGTAGGAAGTGGTCGTACTTTGTTTGTCTACAAGGCTTATCGAGGAGCGAAATATTGGAGCTCAACTCGGAGCATGCAGGGACAAACACCGGTAAAAGGTACTTCTTTTCTCCTTCCTTCTCACACACTAGTCCACCTAGATATAAAAGGAAGTCAGTGACCATGATAAGCACTTTCTGTCTTAGAGTTAAGAGTCTAGCTCTTTGAGGAGATCTACCTGTCCGCAGGGAGATTTTCCTTCAACAAAAATTGGCGACTCCACTGGGGAACCTTATACCTTTCCTTCATTTGGAAAATTTGGTGCTCCATATGTTGCCACACTGAGTCTTCTAGGACTCACTATTGGATTACCAGTTTGGGTGTTCCCCGCTCCGGTGATCCTGAATCCTCCCAATGTTTCAACTGCACCTAATAGTTTATATGTCGGTACACCACCCACACATCAACCTCACGTCGAATTTTTTCCTTCTTCGTCCATCAAGTCTCCTTCCATTTCTCCTTCTTCGCCTAGTGAAATCTCTAAAGCAAGTAGCCAGGTTGGTTAGAAGAAGAAGAAACGGAAAGAGAAGAAGAAGAAGAACCCGAAAAAGACAAAGGCTCCAACAACATCAGATGTTGGCTCTAAGAAACCAGTTACTGTTAATAATACTGGGAGTGTTGATGAGGTCAACAAGATTAAAATGAAGAATCCAAAACCCAAATTCCCTTGCAGCCTTTGTAAGGGTGACCACTTTCTGAGGGATTGCCCCCATCTTACCCAGGTTTTAGAAATGTGGTCCTCCACGTCATCGGCCTCTGTCGGTCATGTCGATGATACCGCATCAACTAGTGATGTTCAGGTTGGTAAGAAGAAGCAAACTGTCAAGTTCCCTTGCATGTTATTTAAAGGTAATCATTACTCTCACCTTTGTCCTCGCATGGACGAGGCTTCTTCTCTTTTGTAAAAACTTCAACTTCCAAAAGGTTATCGTAAGATTTCCTCCGACCCATCGTTGGTTTATGGACTGTTCAATCCGGTTCCATCCTTGGTTAGTCCGGTTGATCAGGTGGTCAATCTAGTTTCCTCCTCAATTGAACCATGAACCCAAGTAGCTGATCCAGTTCCGTCATCGATCAACCTTGCTCTTCATCAAAAGAGTGACACCAAAGTGGTCGATCTATTTTCATCTTCAGTCGACCCCATTCTTCCCTTGGAGAATGAAACTCAAGTGGTCGATTTGGTTCTGCCATCGATCGATCCCACTCTTCCTCTGAAGAGTGCCAAAGTGGTCGAGACGGTTTCACCATCGGTCGATCCCATTCCTCCATTAAGGAATGCCAAAGTGACTGATCCAGTCCCTTCCTTGGTCAGTCCCACTCTTCCTCTGAAGAGTGCCAAAGTGGTCGAGCCAGTTTCGCCATCGGTCGATCCCATTCCTCTGTTGAGGAATGTCAAAGTGATTGATCCAGTCCCTTTCTCGGTCAGTCCCACTCTTCCTCTGAAGAGTGCTAAAGTGGTCTATCCAGGTCCACCTTTGGTTGATCCGATCCAATCATCGATCGACCCTACTCCCCTTCTAGAGAGTAAACCTGATACTGCCCATGTTTTTCTCGTTAATACAGACTCTACCGTGCCGGGGGGCATTCTTCCTTCTCCTGCAAAACCCCTTCCAAGTAATGAGGCCATCCTTTTTGATTGGGGTGTGCTAACTAGACCTCGTATTCCCTCCCACATTCCTTTTCATATTACAGTACAGGTTCATGGTCGGAACGTTCCTCAAAAACTGATAGATGAAGGTGCGTCCGTTAGTATTTTGTCTTCTGTTGCTTGGTACACTTTGGGTTGTCCGCAGCTTGCACCGGTTACACAGAATCTGTTAGCTTTTAACATAAGAACTAGTCAACCTTTAGGGATCCTTCCTCAGTTTCCCATAACTTTGGGAGGGAAAAATGTCTTTATCGATGTCATGGTAGTCCGAGACCCCTTGGATTTCGCTTTACTCCTTGGGCGGGATTATGTCTATGCCATGAAAGCTATTGTATCCACTCTTTTCCGTGTGATATCTTTCCCTCACAATGGAAGAATTGTGACTATTGATCAACTTTCATTCATCAACCCTGACTGGATTACCTCCCCAAGTGGTTCTTATATGCATACAGTATCACCCTCACCGCCTGTCAATTATGTGGTGTTGTCTCCCATGATTTCAACTTCTGATGCTTTGGATCCGGTAGTTGACATGGTGATCTCTTCGGTAGGGTTATTGGAGCTTGATCTCCTTACCCCTATCACGACCCTCGACATGTGTTCCTTCCAGAGTGATTCTCTTCCATTCGGCGAAGATCTCTTGGAATCCATGACCGAGTTTTGTCCCTTGACATGGTATCCTTCCAAAGCGTTATCCTCTTGGAAGCCATGATCAAGAAGCAACCACGAGCATAGTTTCTCTTCTCTGTGGCAAGCTCGTTAAAGAATGATACAGAGGCCCCGAGCATAGTTATTTTCTTGTGTCAAGCTCATTAAAAAATGAAACAGTCACCTCTCTTGAACCTTCTTTTCATCCACCCTTCCCCTTTTTCTCATCTGCTAGAGAAATTGGTGACAACATCAAAATCGGTGAATGAATTGAAGCTTGGAGGGCATGTCTCCAGCCTTTGCTGATCATTCTGGAGTTAAGCCACGAGATTTCATGCTGGGGGCATACCGAGCTTAGTCTTTGTTCTTTCTTGTGCTCGTAAATACATGAGAATGCATCCGGGTAGACTTTTATCTCTTTTTCGGACCCGTATGGATACACGAAAAAGGAACCCCCTGGAGTCTCCTTTAAGCTCTTTTCAGACTCTCTAAACATGAAAAGATTGCCAAGTGATCTTGCTTCCTTTCCCACTCGTTAAACGGTCTGAAAGGGTGTCTTTCGAGTGATAATTTATCTCTTTTTCAGCCTCGCGAGACTAACATTACGAAAAAGGACAACATTGGAGTCACCCTTAAGTTCTTTTCAGACTCTCTAAAGATGAAAAGATTGCCGAGCACCTTGTTCTCTTCACGCTCGTTAAAGTATTTGAAGAAAATGTCTGTTGAGCGATAGTTTATCTCTTTTTCGGTCTCGTCAGACTACTTTACGAAAAAGGAACTGAGAGAGTTCTCTTTTAAGTGTTTTTCCAGACTCTATAATCATGAAAAACCTTCTAGTTTTCTGTCTTTAGACTCGCTAAAAAAAACATCGACATGCCCATATGGGACCGAACCCTTACTTCTTCCAGTTCGTTAAACAAAGGAAGAGGAACTTACTGAAGGTGAGTTTTATCGAGCATGTGTTATCCTCCTCGATATCGTTAAATTAAAAAGAGGTACTCGTCTATCTGGATGGGGGAAAAATTGAAAGAAGAAAGACAAGCAGTTTTTTGAGAACATTACCAAGTAACTCTTAGAGTCACCCTTGAACACGACACTTTGTCTTTTGCACGCGTTATAATCCATTGAACCTTTGCACTGAGCCAATCCTTTGAGTTTCTTTCACTCCTTTGGGTCACTTGATGTAAGTCATAGCATCCACTGCATCATCAATCTTTGGTCCATGTCATGTTTCTGCTGTTGTGCCTCAGTGTTCAAGGGAAGTATCCACATCGTGAGTCAGCCGTTACAAATATCTTGTCAGTCCATGTTCATTTGATCTACCAATTACATCTCTATGTCCGTTTTGTGTCATTGATGGGGGATACATTAAGGCCCTCCTTCGACGAGCCTATTCCCGTCGACTTCAACACATTATCCAGGAATTAGACTTAGAAACCAGTTAGTACTTTGGGACCTGCATGCCTCAATGGCAGGCCTCCTCACGTCCGACAATGGGTTTGCATCATTGACCTCTGATCGGATGATTCCACGGATGTTCGACTCTAGCTCATCCATTCACATTCGTTGGAATGTACTAGAGTACCTTGGGAATCATTGACATTAATGTTGATATCCCTCGCCCTTGTTAATGGTTTACATCATTGACCGATAATCAAGTGGTTTCTTCCATGTTTGACATCAGGACATTTATTCACATGGTTAGATTCGTACTACATCAGGATCGGTAAGAAGACCCTGGGTTGAGTGATCACTTTGATATGTAATTTGCTCAGGCTGCGAAGGAGTTTCTCTTGAACAATGGCACATATACTGTCACATAGATCCACTCTGTATTGGTCGTGGCTATGTCTTGTCATCTCGTAGATCCACTGTGTATTATTCGTGGCTACGTTCAGTTCAGGTCATCAGAGTATAGATCCACATTGTATCCTCGATGGATATACCTTTTGTCCATACAATTATGGATCCACAGAGTATTTTATGGCGGCCATATCTTGCAAGTCTTGATCACCCAAGCATAGGTATGCCTGCCTTGGGTTTGAAACATGTCATAATATTTGTTGGATGTTTGTGTGCAGTTTCTGTCAGGTTCTCTGCGTCTATACCCTTGCTTGAACGTCTAAAAATCATTTCAGTTATCAGTTCCTGCCTTCTAACTACAATCGATAGGATGTGACATACAATTGCTTTCAATAATCATGTTGATTGGAATGTATGTCATCATTAAGAGCTAGAGGACCTGTAGGTGAAACAGTCATAAACAAGTTGATCCATAATTATCTCTCAATCATGGATATATTAATCATATGGACTAATGAATAAGGTAATAAGAACCCATATAGTTATAGTTATAGTGTGTATATAAGTTTCCTACTTTCACTATAATGCATTTTTTTGGTTTACTTTAAGTTTCAGTGTGTATATAAGTTTCCTACTTTCACTATAACTATCTGAAAGTACCTTTGTCTATTTACTGCATTTGTCTCAGTCTGGATTCCTACTTCCACTATAACTAATTTGAAGGGAGGTTCAATAGCAACAATATTTATTGGTTCCTTAGAAAACACATCCTAAATTTTAGTATTGTTAGTAAGAATATCATCAAACCCTACATATTCACCCTCAATGCCACCCTCATGGAAGAAAAATGTGTTTTTGCTAAACATTCTTCTTCTACAACCTAGGTCAGGGTTTCTAAAGTTTCCCTAGGTATACAAAATATGATTTTGTCTCTGATGATGGTCAATTTCAAAATCAATTTCGTATTCACCTTTCTAATCCTTCTATTAGTTTTCCATAATGTGGCATAAGAGGGTTGATATTTCCAAAATGGTTTCTAGTGATTGAGCTTAGTATACAAATGGTTGGTACACTTTTTTCCCTTTCTTACCAATTGTGTGGTTTGAATTGTCCTTTAGTAGCATCCAACTATTCTATCTCTTTCACAAAATATAACTATTCTATCTCTTCCAAAATATCCAACTGTTATGCTTCTTTCACAACATCCAAATGTTCTATTTCTTATGGTGATTTTGCAACTTTATCGGTGTTGTTTCATTCTCTTCCCTGTGATATGACAGTTGTAGTATTTTCCTCATCCAACACATATTTGGAGTGATATCATTTGAAACCTAGGGAATGATATTGATGGAAGATCATAAGTCAATTAAAGTGTTTGATGTGGAAATGTTTTTGATATAAACATTGACTATAGGGCTTCCCAGGTCAACTTAATTGGCCATAATTTTTTTCCCAAGCATCAAACTAGCAAGCAAACTAGTGACATAGACAGTCTTGAGCTCCTTATTTTACTACTATGATTCCCAATACATAAAGCACATATGATTTAGCATAAATAGGGATGTATTTTATTTACTAGAGTAAGAGAATTTTGATGCACACATTTTGAAAATTTCCCAAGAAATCAAATTGAGGCTATGTAATTGTTTTTTCCAAATGTAGACTCTTCGAATAGGGAGGAGCTAAGTAGTATTAGATAGTTGTGAATGATATGAATTTCTTGGAGATGTCCTTTTGTTGGGCCAAATAATTGCAACAATGAAATTTTAATACTCCGTCTCACTTTAAATGTCAACCCGATATTCATGCAAACGTATGAGGTGTTGTGCACTATGTATGAAACTATAAAAGTCTTAATATAAAACTAACGTTCTAGAAAATTGCATAAATGAAATATCAAATTTTGGAAAGTACTTCTTCTATGCTTCATACCATTATATATTCACTATAAATCCCCTAACATTGTGCAAGGTAATATAGAGGTGTTATATCAATTGATATCAGACAAATAACTAAGTTAATGCATTGATGGAACTAGAATCCTAAGGGATGCTTTTAGACAATCAATTCTTGAAACTTTTAGTAACCTTGTATTTCTCATCAAACATGATTTGATTAATAAACATTATAGAAATAAATCATATAAATGAATTACATGAAGTATAAATCATATAAAGGTATACACACACTGAAATTAAAGTAAACCAAAAAACAAATTAAACTGTTGTGATGACTCTCACATAAAAAGTCGTCTTTATTTCTCTTCCTCAAAGAGTCCTTCAAAATATACACACTAAATCAAATCATACTTATACCATTAATCTTATCAACCTTCAACGTTGATTCATAAAAATATTTACATTATATGAAGTATTCTTCAAGGCAATATGTTCAATATTGAATGTCAATTCTTCAACATCTTGCTTCAAAGTAATTTTTTTTTTATCACAATGTCTTTACTATCTTCATGAAGCCTTTTCAAGTTCTTGAGATTAGTGGTGAGAGTAATAGCCATTCCAATGTATGCCCTAGCAGTAGATGCATGAACTAATGCTTCATCAATCCCTACATGAAGCTTAGGTTTATTTCACTCAATATAAATGGACTCATATCTACCATTACTCGATTCAAGGTGAGAACTTGAAAAGTACTAAACAAATGATATATCTAAATAAATTATCACATAAAAAACCCTGCATTAATAAATAATCACATAACAATTCATAAACATTAAACATAACCAAAATTGATGGCTATATAAACTATGCTGAAAGGAGAAATCACACTCGATCTGATGAACTGGTTGGCAGAGTTGGAATGGTTTCCCCCGTGTGTTTCTCTTCAGTTGCATGACTCTCAGTTTGTCTTTATATTCCCTCACTCGATGAATAAATATATTAAAGTACCTGCCAAAATCATTCAACCTCCATAAATATCTACAAAATCAATACAAGTCATATTTGTAGCACATTATTTACTCTAAGATGCATTTTTATGAGAGTGTGAGAACATAGCTGAATGACATCCTCTTGTTTTTGAGAATAATTTATTGGAGCCGCGTGTCTAATATTTTATCAAACTGCCTCCCTTGATTTGAAGTAGTAGCAACGAAGTCAACATTGACTTTGTTTTTGCTCCGTTGGATCGATGGATGTTTGTTCCAAGATTAAACGACTCCAATAAATTATTCTCTACTGAACAGGGCCAACCACGTGAAGGCAGAAGATCTTATGCCCCCCCCTTCACATCACTCTCAATTCCCCAATACCCAACATATAAATCCATTGAAATATTTACATAAAAAACAAACATAATATACATACCAATATTCACAATTGTTTACAATGAAATAAAATGTTTCCTTGATCCATTTGGAGTGAGCTCAATTCTCCTAAGAGAAAAGTAACAACTATTCCATAACATCATACACTACACTAAATCACTTTACATCTAAAACTAGAGAATGGAAATTGATGTGAAAAGAGGATTTATTCTATTCCATCATATGACTTGGTTGGAGTATTAAAATGCACCTGTAAACATCATAGAACTCATCCCACTTTGATATATAAGTGAAAACATGTTATTTTTCCAATATTTAATCATAAAATCACTCAAAATACTAAAATGAATGCTTTGGAAAATAATAGGTCTAAGCTCATATGTAATCATGAAGATGGTCTTAATGTAAGGCTGCGGGAAAATGAAATATGGTGAAAAGTGAAGTAAAAGTTTGGTAAAAGAATGACATTTTGGTGACCCAACAAGTACAAAAAAGCCATGTTGCACGAGTTTCTGAAATGTGGGAACGTTGGGAACATGGATACGAGTGTCTGGAACGAGTAGAAGTTTCTCTCAAATTTACAGGAAACTTGAATTTGAGAGTGACAATAATATATATTAAAAAAATGTAAAAAATATTTTAAATTACAATGTATAGAGATATTGATACAGGACAATGTTTCTCCTATTGCAACAACTACAATATTAAAATTACTAATTTAATTTGTGCTAATAATTATATGAATATATTTAACACAATACTGAAACTTTAATATCCCTAAATATTCCATTAGAAAATGAGAAACACAATTGAAAATACATATATACAATTTTAACATCTTTTTAAAATTAAATTTTGCATATATAAACTTTAAACATCTTTGTAAATTTGAAGCATTATTCTTTTTTTATTGGAAAAAACAAAATAGTACTACTCTTCTTATATGAAAATACAATAAAAATCAATGATATCTACAGAGTGGAACAAATGCTTGTAGTGGATTAGTTTGGGCTTGAAGGAAAACATAGATGTATTAAAAGTTTTTCATATCCACAACTATAAAGTGAGTATTATTAAGTTCTTTTACTTAACTAATTTTTGAAATAATATTTACCTGTAGTTTAGTCTTAGTTTTATAGTGATATTTTGAATAAATATAATTAAAATATTTGTAAGAAATTATGTATTTGTAATAATGGAATAAATATATTTACATTTTAATTTAATATAATTCTGATTTAAAGCTCTTTGTTTAGGAAACCGGTTCCCAAGCTCCTATTTCTTTGATGTTGAAGCTCCCAAGTTCCCAAAAGTGTTCCCAACCAATTGGGGACGTTCCCAAGATCTTGGAACTTCGGGAACGAGTTTAAAAAATGTCAGGAGCGGTTCCTGTGCAACTATGCAAAAAAGTATTTCATAGAAAATATATTTTATAAATAGTTATTAAAATATTGTACACCATCATTTAGTTTTAGCCAGCCTCTTCTTCTTAGGTCTAAAATTCCTAAGAATTTCATCAATATCTATGTCTTTGTTCTCTGGGTGCTCTTCAAAATATGATTGTGATTGTGTCCTCTCACGCAAAGCACGCCTAGTCGTGGGGTAATCACAGGGCAATGGATGCAGTTGTGATGAGGCATCACCTATAAAAGAAAAAAATATAAAATTTAGATGACCAATTTTTAAATATCATTGAACTAGTTCAGTAATATTTAAAAAAACAACTGCAATGCCATTATTTACCTAGTCCACTGGTCGATACCATTGGAATGGTTTCCCCCCTGTGCTCTTCTTCAACTGTATGACCCTCAAGTACAACATTCTCTTCCATTGAGACCACAAACTTTATAAGGACAATCATAAATGTATAAGTAAAACAAAATAGAAGTACAAAATGTATAACTACAAAATTATTAAGTATATGATTAAAATACAACCATATTACTGTCATCTGCCTCGGTCATAGCACCATCGTGGGGCTTCAATCTAGTGGAATGGGATTGAATGGGAGAACCATCTTCTGGTTGCAAACCATTATCAACGCACTGTTCTCCAATACTAGTGCGCTGGTTGACAATGCTGCTCCCTGATTAAAACAAAGTTGTAACACATTAAATTTATCGATGTAATCAAACATGACTATATTATATTAATAATAAAGGTTAATGTGGATTGAATTTTATTTACCTTATCTTGCAAAATGGTTCTTGGTAACTGCCTCGATTTCCGGTGTTCAAATACAACTTTATAGCCGTACTTGTAACCAAGATGGAGGTCTTCCTCCATGGTTTCAGTACCGAACTCGTCATCCTGCATTGCATAAGAGTATGTATTTTTAATGTTATTCACTGTAATTACCTAAAATTTTGAAGGCGATACAAATAAGATATTTGGGTACTTACAATTCGTGATTGCAACTTCAAGTAGTCGCCTTGGACTAGCCTGTGTTGGCCACATTTGGAAAACCTTTCTTTTGTTTCCTTTGACATGTCAGTCAACCTATCATCAAAAGTTTCAAGTATGTTAATATATGCCACACTTTTATTTACATCTAAAAAAAATTGAAGGTATTGAATTGAAATTGTAATTTACCTTCTGGGACCAGAGGGTGTTTTTCCTTCATTTGTCAATTTCTTCTCTTTTGCGTCCTCAATGAAGGCCTTCCACTCCCTCTCTGGAATCATCAGAGGACACTCGTACCTATCATTTTTTTTCAAGTTCTTCCTATATTTTTCTCGCGCATATTTAAAATATTGGTCAGTTGCAGCGGTGGCCAAGGTCTTATTAAATGTGTCTACACCAAAAAGGCTTTCAAGATAATCCATCAATTCTTTTTTGAGGTTGGAATTCTGGGAATTCCACCTCTCTCGTATGGTGGGCCCAAAAATCAGCAACGCCTTATTCTCCAAGGACCTATAAAAATCATTGTTCCCTACACATAACAATATTATATGATTATTAATTTAAAAATAATAATTTAGATGATTTATATTTGTCTACATAGAGAACATTAAACAATTAAAATTTTAAAAATTACCTGGGATTTTAACTTGCTTTAATGGAAGCCCTTCCTCGTTGACCATAAATGTGCCCTTAAGGGTCCCTGTGCTGGTCACATATCTTTATTTAGGAAAAAAAACCATATAGTTGGTCAAATCATCAACCTTATCTCTGTCACCACCTCCAAAGCCTACCTGTGTGACCGATTCTTGGGTGTGCTTATCGTGGCTCCCACCTAATGGTGTGGAAGGTGGATATATGAATAGTTGTGTCCTGGTAGTTTTACAAGGGCCTGCATCGGGACCCTATGGAATCTATGCAGTGCCACTACTACCGAGACCATGCATGTCGGGGTCAACAAGATCCAAAAATATCTATATAAGAAAGAAAACATTTTTTCGTTTAGATAATGTAAAAGTTAAAAATCGAGCTTTCATAATTGATCTTATGACATAAAAATAAAACCACTTGAAATTATGGTTATTAACTTATATGTATTAAGCACATTCATAACTTCTCTGATCCTTTGTTCGACCTCAGGAGTTTGATCTAGAATATCTGACAAGTGAGCTAGTTCCTTGTTTTCTTTATTCATATATTTTTTAATTAAAACCATAGGGTCGAGGGATTCATAAAAATACCTTTCGCCAAGTGAATCATCATCAATATTATGGCCCGCCGACTACAAATTCAAAAACATAAATGATAATTCAGTTATGTAAACAAATAAAATAACTTATCTCCACTGAAATAAAATGCACATTAAATGCAATTTGAAAATTGTTGTTCATTTACCTGTTCTGAGGCCGCTTTTGATTTACCATGATCACCCTACCAAATTACAGTAAAATTAGAACCATGATCATTATCATGAGAAATAAATTCAAATGTATGAGAAATCCTCCCTCTTTATTGACATCCAAGGAGGAATGTTATTGTTGATAACAAAAATATGCCACACTGAGTAAAAAGACCAAAGCTCTCCAAATGGATTAACAACGTAAATAACATAATGAAAATCATAAAATATAAGTCATTTCTTACAGGTTGGGTAAATTAGTATACGTACCACCCCCATAATAACAACGTATGTATCTATTCGATTCAAATTGTAATCAATCAATAACTCTTCCCTTGTAGCTATTGATTTTATTGCACATACAAATGCACAGTTTCCTTCACACCCCTCAAATACGCAATTGGGTCGCTTATTTGTGGTCGCAGGTCGTGTGCTGTTTATAAAACTTGCAATATTCCCCACTTCTTTTGACCTTCCGTCAATATAGATGATTGCTCCTTTATTGTGATCATTGTCTTTTAGTTGCATATAATTTGCAGCCAAGCCATATCTTCAAATACTTTTTGTATATTGGACTATTCATATCCAGTATTTGTAGATATAACAGGGTCCGACGTACTCCATAAATTTAGTTAATCCATTGTAACAGGCCTTTATTCCATCCATGGAAAATATCCCCAAACCCTGTAATGACGATGGAGCAATCTGATATATCCTTTCGTTTACAAAAAAATCAATGTTTATTTGAGGAAGATCCTTGGGTACCCATCGTTTCACTATATGTTTGTACCTCAAGGGCACCTCAATTTTGTCTATGCTCTCATGATCATAAGAACGTGATCCCCCTTTCATAAGAAAAAATTCCATGCGTCTATGGAATTTTCTTCCGATCTTCTCACCTCTAGTTGATATCTGCCTGTTAGACCTACTAGATGTCTCACTTTCCTCTATTCTACCTGAAATTCCCCCACTCAATGAAGATAGATCTCACAAATCCTTGTTTGCTTGTACATCCTATAACACCATCAATGATAGAAAGTGACTTTCAGATCTAGTTTATGCATGATAATATTTCCCTAGAATGTTGAAACTTGTGGCATAAGCTTGCTATCTTTTCTCTTGAATTTCCTAGTGGATTAGGGTTGTTAAGAAGTGAAATATCATCTACTGTTGCTATTGTTTTATTATATTTCATATCATCCCTAAGGATGTAAATTATTAGGGAATATAACTAGGGAAATATAAGAAAGAGGTAAAATTTATATACGAAGTTCAAGACACTAAGTTTCTAATTTAGAATTTCAACATAATTTTTAATTGAACTTTTTACGAAAAAAATTAGTTTTCTAGAGTCAATTAAACAAACAAATAATTTCTACCAGAACCCAACAAGATAATGTCGCTGTTGGATTTATTCCAATGTGGCATCTTTAGGTATAGTGTCAAGTGGTATAGAAATGTGTTTATACAACTAAGTTTTGGAGGTGAATTTTGATTTCTTGGGATTAGTTAAATTATTCCATTGGTGCTTGGAATTTATTTGTTGAGAAAAACTAGTGCATTTCTTGTATATATTGTTGAACCCTAGTAACAAGTCCAATGGTCACAATTTGAAAGTCTAGAAGCAATGTATGCTTACTAGATTCCAATGCAATGGATTTTAGGATTGGTCACAGGAAAGGGTAGGATAAACTCTGATGATGAGAATGGGCAAGAGGAGTAAGGACAAAGGAAAGCAAAACCTAAAGGGAAACAAAATCATCGATGGAAAACCTAAGGGTTCAAGGAAATATAATAAGAACTTAAAGTTTTTTTACAATGGGATAAAATAATATACTGCACACCAATGACTTGGTACCATGCCAATTACTCCCTTCTTAGGGCCTTTTATCTCAAATCTAGAGATAATTAGTCACTTCCCGATGAAATGTTGGGACCTATGGATGCCATTATCACCATATTGATCTTTGTGGTTTCTTTCTAGTGTAGTTAGCTAGTGACACCGTGTAAGGATATATGAGAGGAGGCTCATATTGGACAAAATTTTTTCTAATGCTTATTTGTTCTTCAACGAGTTCAACGATTACATTCTCATTTTTATCCCATTTATAGGGAGATTCATCATTTCGCACAGTTAGAGATTCACCAAGGAAGAAGATATTCTTGAAAGAAAAGTTGGGAGATGTTTTGAACCTATGAATTCTTCTAAACCCTCTTCATAAGGATATTGATCATATATAGGAGGAGATTCAATATTTTCATCTACATCTACTTCCTCTTCCTCATATTTTAGTTATTGTTCCTTTCATACCAATGATAGTTGCAAGCATTGATGTCATATATGTGAAGCAATGTGGGAATATTCCTTATGCAACAAATATAGAAGATACATCTCCTTTTGGTACTCATCTCTTCTTATAAAATCCCCTTATATTATGGCTCATATTAGCTAGTCTCTTATATTCTTCTATTTCTCAATGAAATTTTGTTGCAACTATTTCAACTCTTTAGCCATACTTACCCAATATTGAAACAATGGTAACTTCTTCCTCATAAAGTATATAATATATCATTTCAAAGATCATAAGATGTATTTTGCAATGGAAATATTAAACCAGAGAAGTAATATGCTGAAAGCACAAAAATATAGATGTGGTTGTCATAAGAATACCTAAAAATGGAATATTTTCAATCTTCGATATCTTTGTCATTAGACCTCTGATTTTGATGATTTTTTCTAAACCATGTATTATTTTGAGTTGGAATGCACCTATAAATCCTAAAAATATGGATGGGGGCACTTTCACACCCAAGGGTTGAAATGCACCTATAAATCCTAAAATACAGATGAAGACATCTCCATGTACTTGGTACTAAAATTAAGAAACAAAATTTGAGAATATTGATAGTAGGGTGAATGAATTACAAGTGAGGAGGGGGCCCCTTTCTAATATGATTCTCATACTAACAACTCTCCTCTACCTTAGTGGTGAGTCATTAATGCATAGAACTAACATCAATCCACTAACTTAGTGATAAATCATGAGCAACTAACCACTCTTAACTTAGTGATGGGGCATTGATGAGATTGCAAACAAAATATTTCATGTACAAAATATGTTGTGCATAGATACACAACAAAAGTTGTTTCTATAGTGAAGCATGGAATATTTAGGACAACAACGGGAATTCCATTTGTTTGGGGAGTAGAAAAATAAATGCAAAGAGCGATGATACCAACTAAAAGAGGTGCAATCACAATAGATAGGTTGAACTCTTTACATGTAAAAATTAATGGAAGCTAGTAGGAAACAATGAAACAATAATGCTCTATGTAATTTATAGAAGGTTAGAAAAAATGTTAGTTATTAAGCACACACAAATGTTTTTTCATTAATACTAGAACTCTTTGAAAGAAAAGATAAATCAAAAGGCTGAATTACTCTAAAATTACAGTTAAAATGCTCTATTCTTTAATCAATATTTCTGAATAGTCAATGAAATTGGATATGCATAAGAATTGTTTTATCAAGCTGTAAAACTAATTAGTACAATGGTTCTACTTCATTACTAGTATCATGTTGGTATCACAGTAATATCATAATGATTACTATATTAGTGTTACTCTTTCACACTTGTATTATCTAGCACACGCTAATTAATCTAGGAGTCAAGCATGCAAACAAACCTTTTCACAAAGAAGCACTAGTTGGTGATGTAATCAAGCATCGCAAGATTGATGCGCGAAGGGGCTGAGTTTCGGTGGGTGGAAAAGTTACGTTGAAAACCTGCTTAACAAACTAACTCCCTGGTGCAAGTTACCTCACCGAGTAGTGGGAAAACCTCCAAGGAGTCCGAGTGACTCTAGCCAACGTCGATCCCAAGTACACCGCCACCTTCCCTGTGTTGTCACCTTGGTTAGGAAGTCTAAAATATTATAGCCTCTATGGTACCACCTACTATATCAAAGCATAGGGGGGATAGTCAACAGTGGACACCAAGACTGTAATGTTCCCCCGACCACCCATAGGCTGGGGTATGCCACTCCAGAGAAACCACTCATGCTCTGACACCAGTTGGTAACATTCCCAGCCTTAATAGGTCGGACCATGCTACTCTAGGGAACACTTTCGTTCCCTTACTGCGGAACATACGATAACATACCCAATAGTCAACTGACCTATGCCACATAAATTTACTCTTTAAACTGCATGCAACTAAAACATATACATACAACACTCTTGCGAAATCTTTACATATAAACATAAACAAACAATTACTTTCTGTAACATACGACTTTTATATTGAAATAACAGTAACTACAGATATGAAGCATTTACAGGGAATTACCCATAAACATACAAGAAATTATAATCACATATATGATAAACTGTAACATAGGCATGTAAATAACAAAACATCATATCATTTTATCATACAATTGGTACTTATCTTAGAAATATTGTCACCAAATGTGTACAAACCGTCCACGAACCTCCCAGCCATAGACTACACTGTTCATCACTCTCAACAGTGAGTCACCCCCGAGCTGGGACTGAACTCCACCTAGGGTAAAGGGTTCCTATCTAGGCTAAGGCTCATGGACAATAGGAAAGACTCTGTCTCAGGTGCTCACTCAACTAACAACCTACAACCTCTCATTCCCCACATGCCTTTCCCACCCAAGTAAGTGTGCCCCTTCTCTGCTCAACACTCCATCAACTTCCCCACTTCCCTTTCAGGGCTTCAGCAACAGGCCAGACCAAAAGTCTCAGAGCACTGTAGCTGCAGTTTAGCACCTTCAGGAATCAATCCCCAACAATTCTCTCACTCAGATAATTTGTCACGGGCCTAAAAACCTGCTTCTTCAATCCCTCTCCAAGCTAACCAGGTACACCAACCGAAAAGGGCTATGGGAACAAGCTCCAGAATGGTGAAATGGTTGTCTCAAGGATAACAGAATGCGTGAGTGAAAATATTCATGGAATCATTGACTGGATAACTGAGTATGGAAAGGAATCACTGTGAACTCTTTGTGAAAGTGATGGTGAGAATGATGGTCAGGCTGCTGGTAAGGTATCCGTGAAAAATTCACCAAATGAGCTAAGTTCCCCTCGATATAAATGCATGTCCCCAACTTGACACTTGCCATATCGAAAGTTACTTTGGTCCACTTGTCTCCAACTTCAGAACTTAGGATAAAATAATTATCCATACTTTATGTTTTAGGAAATATTAATATAATATTCCCTTGACTTTTGGCCCTCCCTTTCCCTAACTGGTGAAGTTCAATCCCCCATCTCTTTTATCATGATCGGTTTATGCAAAACGATGTATTTTATATTAATCATGCGTCATGTACAAAGTAGGCGCATTGGCCTTTGACATCAAGGCGTTCTGGCCTAATACCAAAACATAAGCATCCCAACTTATAATAACCGACTCACTAGCCTATAACACATATCATATACACGAGGCTCTTTGTCCTCCATACTGCGCGCACCCTAGATATTGCATGCGATATCCTGGAATGTGCATATTACATCATTTTATTGCGCACACTATGCCACATGATGTGCATTACCAAATGAGGTCAAAATAGCTCACCAGATCAAGTGCATTTATATTACATTATAATTGGGTTCGACCGAGGGATATTACAATCCCCTCCCCTTATTTATGCACTGCCATCAGTGCATCATATACCCATATATAACAGAGTTTTCAAAAATATTCAAAAAGATGCGGGTATTCTATCCACATTGCATCTTCATGCTCCCAAGTAGCATCCTCAGGACCGTACCAGGTCCATTGAACCTTTACAATCCCTATGGCTCGGTTCCAGAGATGTTTGAATTTTCAGTCCAAAAAGTGCACCAGATGCACTTGAAAAGTGCCTTCTTGTTCCACCTGAATCACATTCCAGTCAATAACATGATTAGCATCAGGTATATATTTCTTTAGCAATGATACATGGAAGACATTATGAACAAACATAGATGCAGGAAATGCAATCATATAAGCAACTGGACCAATCCTCTCTAGGATTTCAAAAGGCCCACAAAATCTAGCTGCCAACTTGGGGCAGCTTCCCAACTTTAGGGAACTCCTGTTAGCTTTCACTTTTAGGAAAACATGATCACCCACTTTGAATTCTCTGTGGGTTCTATTCTTATCAACATAACTTTTCTGTCTGTCTCGGGAAACTTTTAATATCTGCTTAATTTTTGTCATTTGGTCCTCCATTTCCCTGAGCAACTCTGGCCCAACTACTATCCTATTAGCTGGATTATCCCAACTCACTGGAGTATTGCACTTTCTACCGCAAAGTGATTCAAATGGGCTCATATTCAATGATGTATGATACCCATTGTTGTACGCAAATTCTACCAAGTGTAGGTAGTCTTCCCATTTCGATGGTTTGTCCATCACATACATTATCAATATATCTTCTATCACCCTGTTCACCCTTTCTGTCTATCCATTAGACTCAGGATGATAAGTTGTACTAAAGTTCAGATTTGTTTCAAATCCTTTGAACAATCCTTTCCATAAATTCGAGGTGAATTTCGGGTCTCTGTCGGGCACAATTGTTTTAGGAATCCCGTGCAATCGTGCCACTTCCTTCATGAAAATATCAACAACCTCTGTTGCCTTGTGCGTAGTTTTCAGTGGAATAAAATGGGCATCTTTTGTAAGCTTGTCCACCACCACCATGATCGAATCATGCAACTTGCCTATTCTAGGAAATCCCGTGATAAAATCTATTATCACCATTTCCCACTTCCACTCAGGAATGGTTAAAGGTTGCAACAACCCCACTGGGTGCCTATTCTCAACTTTCATTTTCTGTAATTCTATACATCTAACGATGTACTCAATGATCTCTTTCTTCATACCTGGCCAAAAGTAATGGATCTTGATCGCTGCCATGGTTTTCTGATATCTAGGGTGCCCTGCATAAGGAACATTATGCGTTTCATGCAAAATCATACGTTTCAAGTTCTGGACATTTGGGACAAAAATCCTGTTCTTGCACAACAATATTCCATCTATTCCCAACTTATAATTATCCACCTTCTGAAGCATCTTACCCTGTTGTAGCATTGCTACCAATTCTTTGTATTGTAGATCTGCATTTGTAGCCTCCATAATTTTTCTTTTAATATCAATTTGGTACATGCTAATAGTTGTAGCATGTAATTCGTGCACCTTCCTGCTAAGTGGATCAACCACTTTATTCTCTTTCCCCTTAATATGATTTATACCAAAGTCATATTCGCTTAGGAATTCTAACCATCTACTTTATCTAACATTTAGATTTGGCTGATCAAATAAATATTTCAGACCATTGTGGTCTGTTCTTAGCTCAAACCTCTTTTCCATGAGGTAGTGTCTCCATTTCCTCAGGGCATGCACCATGGCTTCCAACTCCAAATCATGAGTGGCATAGTTTCTTTCATGATCCTTCAACTTCCTTGATTCATAACATATGACAAACCCGTTTTGACCGAGGACTCCACCAAGTCCTTCATTACATGCATCGGTGCATACAATGAAGTCTTCTTCTGGGTCTGCGATCCTTAATACTTGCAACACCATCCTCAAATGATGTTCATGATCTTCCTCTAACTTGGAATATATAAGAATGTCATCCAAAAAGACAATGACAAACTTGTCTAAATACTCTCGGAAAACACCATTCATTAAGCACATGAAAACAACTAGTGCATTTGAAAACCCAAATGGTACCACTATGAACTCATAATGACCATACCTTGTCCTGAAGGCGGTCTTGATAATATCTTCTTATTTAATTCTTACTTGATGGTATCCTGATCTGAGATCTATCTTTGAAAATATCTTTGCATCCTTTAATTGATCAAAGAGGTCATCAATCCTCGACAAAGGATACTTGTTCTTAACAGTCACTTTATTCAACTATATGAAGTCAATGTACAACCTTAGTGTTCCATCTTTCTTTCTCACAAACAGACTGGGACACCCCAAGGTGACACGCTTGGGTGTATATACCCCTTCTTCAGAAGTTCTTCAAGTTGCATTTGCAACTCCTTCAATTTTGGTGTACTCATTCTGTAAGGAGTCTTTGATACTGGAGCTGCTCCAAGCATCAAATTTATAGAGAAATAAATGTCTTTCCTTGGGGGTAGTCCGGGTACCTCCTTGAAAACATCTTAAAAATCTTCTAGGACTGCATAATCTTCCAAATTTGGCACCTTATCTCTAGGTATCTCTGCCAAATGAGCTGCAATTATTTGACATCCTTTTCTGTAACACTTCTTCAGCTGCAATGCTGAAATTTCTCTAATGGTTACTGCCCTAGGGATTCCCTGTACCTTCCTTAGTTTCCCTTCCTCATCTAGGAAAGTAAATTCTTTGTTGTGATAGTCTAAGAGAGTGTGATGTTGGTCCAACCAATCCATCCCAATTAGACAGTCATAGGAACCTAAAGGAAAGATGTTTAAATTTTCCTTGGTGTTCAGTCCATTTATGTCTATGAGGCATGACTTAACCATTTCATTAACCTTTCTTCTGGCTCCTATAGCCAGTTGCACCAACTATAATTTCCCATGCTTGCTTCTTGGCAATTGCAAACTTTCCACCATCTTAGGGTCTATATAACTATGACTAGCTCCTGAATCAATCAAAATAGCAAGGGTTTGGTTGTTGATCATACCTTCCACTTCAATCATGTGGGACTGATACTCTACTTGCTTATTGTATAGGGTTTCATAAATCCTTGGCACATATCTTCCCATGTCCTCCACTGTTTCATCTTGCTGTACATTGTGAACAACCCTACCTTTTTCACCTCTATGAGTATAATCTCTGAACCTATGGTCCCCTTTACAACCCCAACATTGCATTGGTGACTTCCTTGGCCCTTGACTCCCTGTGTCAATCGTTATAGGTTATTTAGGCGTTTGATGTCCTTGTGGATTATTTCTGAAGAATGGTGGCTTAGCTCCCTTCTTCCTCTGATCCATCTTGAATTTCTTATTGTCTTCCCAAGCCTTTTGGAAAGATGGCCTTACTTTCTGCTGATCATATAGGCATTTGTCTCTCCTTATGGTCTCTTCTAATGTCTTGGGATCATCATATTGTATTTTGTCACTGATGAACGATGGAAATCCACTTAAATACCTTTGAATTTTGACTGTCTCATCCTTGATGAAAGAGACATACTTCAACAGTTCCAGAAACCTTCTCTCATATTCATCTATGGTCATACTTCCAAGCTTGAGTTCAAAGAAATATTTCATTTTCTTGTCATAGTATCTCTTAGTCAAGTACTTCTTCTCAAAATGCTTCTTGAATTCCCTCCAAGTAACACCTTTCTCTACAATGTGATGCACCTGGACAAGTTGATCCCACCACATGGAGGCCTTTCCTTTGAGTTGATAGATAGCGATTCTACCTTCTGCATGAGAAGAATAATTATGCAATTGAAAATACTTTCTCATGCCTAGTAACCATGTTTCTGTATCTTCATCCTTCTTTTGCTCACCATCAAATGTAGGAAGTTTGATTTTGTTCATTTCTCCTCTCATCTCATCCACCCCAGATCTCTTATACCTTCTGACAGGGGATAGACTTGAGTTGTTGCCTGCTCTCTTATTGGAATGCCTTTGGGAATGATGGTGATGTCTACTAGTAATTTTTTCTTTTCTTTTATCCTCTGAAGGTTTGTGACTCCCAGATTTACTTGAGCCACTCTCTTTAAGTAATTTATCTTCTATTCTGTTCAAACCCTCCAATAACTTCATGTTGAATTCATCCTGCTACTCTTTGGCTTTCATAATCCTTTCATTATCAGCTTTATGGCTTTGGACATCCTTCTACAAATTCTTAATGGTCTCAACCATATTCATATCTTCATTCCTTTATTCTCCATGTCCATTGGAGTTAGTTCCTTCCATGCCCAAATGAAAATTCACCCCTCTGCTCTCATCTTGCTGACTATAATTCCCCTGTGCCTCTTCCATTCCTATGGACTTTGCACTGGTCTGATTTGATCGAGTTGTTGTTAATTTTGCAAAACGTACAGCCATCGGAACTTATCAGGCTAACAATTTAACAATTCATGAGAATATGCACCATTTTGGTTCAATATACACATCAGAATTATCTCTCCTGATTTCCTAGTGTTATCACCATGACAATTCTAGATAAGACCCAAGTCTAAAAAATATAGACGTGCAGTGCCTTCAGAAATACACTTGTGCAAGAAGGTGGTTTGCTGAAACCAATTTCGCCAAGACGCGGTATCACATGTCTCAACATGTCAAATCCACCACTCATGGAGCGGGCGACGACTTAGTCAGTTCACCCTACTTCACTCTTTCGATACTTTGCAACCATGTGACGTCAAATGAATGCCACCATGTAACGAAATAAAAAGCTAATCATTCGAAATGGATTGTTCGAGCATGACAACCCAACGCTCTTGTACATAATCCGTTTGTGCTTCATAAATGTAATTCTATAATTACCACTCCCAAAGTATGAAGGTATCTGCATATTCATAACTGAAGTAATCTCCAAACCGCTCGACTTTCTACTCTCTATAAAAACACCTTTCGGTATCCACAACCTGAGATACATGGACAAGGCTAAATCGAATGAGACTGGTTATTCGAGCAACATGCTAGAATTTCATGCGAATAAGGAAGAAAGGGTCCTTGCGCACATTCTAGCAACTAAGTTCCACACAAAGCCGGCTATAGACTCACGATTCAAAGTCAGGTTGAATCCCACTATGAAGGATTTAGTCATCAATAGGCCAGTCGCTAAGAAGAAAAGGAGAAAGTGGCAGAAGAAGGAGGAATCTACAGCTGAAGCGGCCGAAAGTGTTGGAGAGAATCAACCGGTCTGGTTAGATTCTTCCTTAAAGGCGGAGATCACTAACCTGAAGTAAGTCTTCAACTAAAATATGCATGTCTTAGCGAATTTTGAATAGTCGACAACGGAGGTAAAGAGTACCAGAGATGATAGGCTTGTTCTTTAAACGACCCTTTTTCACAACAGGCTAACTACTGTCATCCCCCTTTTGTAAATATGTGATTAATACGATTATATAAATACATAAACAAATTTTAGACTGTTTTATTACAATTTCTATCTGGTGATGTTATGAACCTTGTTTTCTTTTATAATAAGTTTTTCTTGTAATCTTATATTTTTATTTTCATCTGTTTAAATAGGAGGAAATTAAAACTTAGAATTCTTTTTAATTAATGCTTCGATGCGGTTGTGTGTTTATTTTTATTTTATTATTATGCAATTTAAACTCAGACTCATTGCCTTCCAAGCGACTTCGCACGCACTAAAATTTGACCTGTTCATTTATATTTATCATGCATAGAAATATCACGAGGTAAACTCTTTTCCATGCACCTATATCTACTGTGCATTTATTCTTCGTCACACTGACAACTTACGCACACTACTCTTGCGTTGTGCGCCAATATCCACTGCACACAGTTTTGGTACCACATACTGATATTCCACATGCATTTCGTCCTATGCATGCACCATGTCAAGTTCAACATATTCCATCGTGCCCAATTGTCTATGCACACTACTGAATACACCATCACGAAACAACTTATACTCATACTTATGCGCGTACCAACAAAACTCCTCTGCATTAAGAAATACTTGCGCACCCCATGTGCACATTACTATGCGTGTTCTAACCGTGCAAGGATAAATTTAGCGCATGCATCCACACATAATAATCTTCTGTGCGACACCACAATTTACCACGCACACTAGCACGCCAACGTTTTCCCGCACGGTGCCAAAATTTACCGCGTGTGCCAACACACCAAACTTTTCCATGGACACTTCGTGACTCCAATTTTGGTCACCTCGAAGTTATTCTTCTATGAATATTCTCTTCAACTGAACCCCTCTGGCCCATCCAATCTCAATGTTGAAATGAAGCTCTGATACCAATTTGTAACGTTCCCCTAGCCACCCGCAGGACGGGGTACACCACTCCAGAGCAACCACTCATTCTCTGACACCAGTCGGTAACATTCCCAGCCTTAACATGCCATACCATGCTACTCTAGGGAACACTTTCGTTCCCTTACTGTGGAACATACGATAACATATCTAGTAGTCAACTGAGCCATGCCACATAAATTTACTCTTTAAACTGCATGCAACTAAAACATATACATACAACACTTTTGCGGAAGATTTACATATAAACATAAATAAACAATTACTTTCTGTAACATACGACTTTTATATTGAAATAAAAATAACTACAGATATGAAGCATTTACAGGGAATTACCCATAAACATATAGGCATATAATCACATATATGATAAATCGTAACATAGGCATGTAAATAACAAATAAACATATCATTTTATCATGCAATTGGTACTTATCTTAGAAATATTGTCACCAACTACGTACAAACCGTCCACAAACCTCCCAACCATAGACTACACTGTTCATCACTCTCAACAGTGAGTCACCCCTGAGCTGGGACTGAACTCCACCCAGGGTAAAGGGTTCCTATCCAGGCTAAGGCTCATGGACAATGAGAAAGACTCAGTCTCAGGTGCTCACTCAACTAACAACCTACAAACTCTCATTCCCCACATGCCTGTCCCACCCAAGGAAGTGTTCCCCTTCTTTGCTCAACAGTCCCTCGACTGCCCCACTTCCCTTCCAGGGCTTCAACAATAGGCCGGACCGGAAGTCTCAGAGCATTGTAGCTGCATTATAACACCTTCATGAATCAATCCCCAACAATTCTCTCGCTCAGAGAATTTCTCACGGGACTGACAACCTGCTTCTTCAATCCCTCTCCAAGCTAACTAAGTACACCAACCGAAAAGGGCTATGGGAAATGGATCTAGAATGGTGAAATGGCTGTCTCAAGGATAACATAATGTGTGAGTGAAAATAGTCATGGAATCATTGACTGGATAACTGAGTGTGGAAAGGAATCACTGTGAATTCTTCGTGAAAGTGATGGTGAGAATGATGGTCAGGATGCTGGTAAGTTATCCATGAAAAAGTCACCAAATGAGCTAAGTTCCCCACAATATGAATGCATGTCCCCAAATTGACACTTGTCATATCAGAAGTTACTTTGGTCCACTTGTCTCCAACTTTAGAACTTAGGATAAAATAATTATCCATACTTTATGTTTTTGGAAATATTAATATAATATTCCCTTGACTTTTGGCCCTCCCTTTCCCTAACTGGTGAAGTTCAGCACCCCATCTCTTTTATCATGGTCGGTCTGCACGAAACAATGTATTTTATATTAATCATGAGTTATGTACAAAGTAGGCGCATTGGCCTTTGACATTTAGGCATTCTGGCCTAATACCAAAACATAAGCATCCCAAATTATAATAACCAACTCACCAACCTATAAAACATATCATATACACGAGGCTCACTGTCCTCCATACTATGCGCACCCTAGTTACTATGCGTAGTATCTTGGAATGTGCATATTACATCATTTTACTTCGTAGTTCATGTGCGCACTATTCCACATGATGTGCATTGCCAAATGAGGTCAAAACAACTCACCAGCTTAAGTACATTTATATTACATTACAATTGGGTTCGACCGAGGGATATTACAAAGACCAACAAAGCAGGGTTGATTACTTTGTTGGCCCCAATGCAACCCCATGCTTGACCCTTCTGTTAGAAGGGCTTCCCAAAGTCAGTGATATAGCAACTGGATTTCACTCCCTATCTCAAAGATTTATGTTTGTTTAGAAGCTTTTGAAAGTTATTCTCACAATCCTATTCTAAAGATTTACACCTAAGATAAGATGGGTTTTAAGAGCCCTAGAAAAGTTGCTAGATAAAATTTAAATAGCACTTGATTTTAGGATGTTGTTACTCAAAGGAGTGGTCGTGAAACTGATGGCTTTTCAACTCGACTCTTTAAACCATGCAAGAGGAAAATGAAATGCAAGAATTTCAACTTTGATGAAAACTAGATATGGGAAGGAGCAAGAGGTTTTAAGTAAAGAAATAATTTCTTGATAGATTACTATGTGTGCACTTCTAATGACAAAAAGTATGAGCTAATTGTCTAGATAAATGACCCAAATTTAAAAAATACCATGAAAATGTCACAGTTCACTTAGTACATTGAAAAGAACAATGTAATAAAGAAAAAATGATACAAATCCTTGTTTCATAAGAGGAATGCCACATAAGGATTTCAAATTTTTATGTTCTATGGAAATTCTTAACCTTTCCAAGACATAAGAGGTGTAAACATGGTGATATTAGTACCCAACAAATCTATGTTCCTACAAAACATAGGTTAACAAATTTCCTTAAGTAGGGAAGGGATAGTGACAACAATTACCATGAGAGCACAACATTCAAGCAAAGGTGAAAGAGAAGAACCTCTATTTGACCTCTATTATCTCATTTAACCACCCTTGTGACAAATTGAGTTCCTTTACATCATATTTGACCTTGATTTGGTTTTTGAAAAATACTTATTATATTATAGAAAAACATACATATATATATACAAAAAAGGGCTCGTTTACTTGATTATATCCAAAGCTACAATAAGGTTGGAATGAGCCCTTGTAGAGTAATATTGAGTATCTTATCCTTAGCTTTGTCAGAGAACTCATTAATAAATGATTTTTTAAAGGACTCTACAAACCCTACAAAACCTTCGAAAATAGCATATAATACCATGTCCCAAATGCAATGCCAAAGACTGTAATAATGGCTCAAAACAAGAGATCCACATTCACCAAGTAAAAAATGTCACTAATACAACAAATGAAAAAAAAATATATTCAAAAAAATTGCAAGTAGGACACTGGTAGGGTCGATCTATGCAGTAGAAGAGGGGCAGGTTCCAAACCCATCTTATCCTTGAGTGTGTTTACCGCATTTTCAACAACCAATTGTCTCATATTGGGACCCTGTAATTTCGACAATGAAATAGGTAATGGGGCACTTGGGGCATGACCTACATATTTTATTTTCTTTCTTAAATAGAAATGAAAGTTGTATTCATAAACCTCAGATCTAGAAAAACTTCCAGGCATTAGATTTGAGTTAATTCCTACTTAGTTTTTAGTCATGCATTATTACCATGAAATGAAGAGAGGTATTGGGAAATTCAACAACTCACCATTCTCTTCGTCCTACATTGGCCTCAAGCTCTCTCTCCCAGTTCCCTTCGCAAGCTATGTCTCCTTCCTAACCTTGCCCTCGAGCTCTCTCTCTCGACTGCTACCCTCCGCGAGCTCTCTCTCCTTCGTAACCTTACTCATGATCAACTCTCTTGCCTAGTTCCCTTCCTAATTCTCTGTCTCCAACTTCCTTCTCTGGCATCTCCCGCATGCCCTAGTCTCCTCAAATTATCTGGCTTCTACTAGTATGCATTGTCTCATGAATGGGCGTGAGTTTGAGTTCAATATTGAAATTTTGTTTTAGTTCTTTTGTTTTGTTTATTTTTTATTATTATTGTTTTATTATATATATATATATTGCTCTCCATGGAAAATTTGTGTCTCACATTATACATGAATTCTATGTAAGCAATGAATTGTGCATTATTTACTTTTGTACACATGTTTAAAAAGGAATGAGCTAAAACTGATCGATGTTTCTTCAATTCATATTATGATTTTATGAATAACCCCTAAATATTCATCACACTTCACTCGAGGAAAAAAATGAGAATATGTTTACATCTAAATTGGATGGTGGTACTTGCTGTGATTTTGATTTATCCTTTAATTTCAAAAATTTCACTAATACAACAAATGAAAAAACAATATATTCAAAAACTTTCCAAAAACTGGTACCCACATGAAGAGCTGTAATGAAAACAACCACACAAGGGAGCACTAGGCAAGAAGATAAGTCAAATGTCGGATAAGGAGCAATTTTGGCTCCGATTTAACTTTTTCAAGATGTCCTGGGCAAGGCTGTGCACCCAAACACAATGCAAGGTGAATTGGAAAAATGGGCTCCCACATGAGGAATCGTAACAAAAAGGAGGCAAGGCACCCAAACGCAATGCAATGTGAGTTGGAAAGAGGGGTGCCCACATGAGGATTCGTAACAAAAACAAGGGAGGGTGCCCAAACACAATGCAAGGTGAGTTGGCAAGAGGGTCTTCCACATGAGGAATCATAACGAAAATGAGGTAGGGTGACCAAACACAATGCAAGGAGAGTTGGCAAGAGGAGCCACCACCCGAGGAATTGTAATGAAAAACAATGAAGGGCACCCAAAGGCAAGGCAAAGCGAGTTGGAAAGAGGGGCGCCCACAAGAGGAATCATAACAAAAATGAGGCAGGTCACCCAAACACAACGGGAGGCAAGTTGGAAATAGGTGCACCCACCCACATGAAGAGTCATAATGAAAACGACCACACAAGGGAGCACTAGGAAAGAAGATGAGTCAGATGCCAAATAAGGAGCAATTTTGGCTTTGACTTAAATTTTTTAAGATGACCTGGGCAAGGCTGGGCACCCAAAGGAAAGGAAAGGAAAGGCGAGTTGGAAAGAGGGGCGCCCACATGAGGAATCATAACGAAAAGGAGGCAGGGCGCCCACATGAGGAATCATAACGAAAAGGAGGTAGGGCGCCCAAACACAACGCAAGACGAGTTGGCAAGAGCTGTGCCCACCCCCATGAAATACATGAAAATGAACGCACAAGGGATAACTAGGCAAGAAGACAAGACATATTTCGGATAAGTAGCAATTTTGGCTTTGACTTAACTTTTTCAAGATGTTCCGGGCAAGGCTGGGCACCCAAACACAATGCAAGGAGAGTTGGAAAGAGGGGCACCCACATGAGGAATCATAATGAAAAGGAGGAAGGGCACCCAAACACAACGCAAGGCGAGTTGGCAAGAGGGGTGCCCAACCACATGAAAAGTCATAAAGAAAATGACCACACAAGGGAGCACTAGGAAAGAAGATGAGCCATATGTCGGATAAGGAGAAATTTTGGCTTCGACTTAACTTTTTCAAGACCACCTAGGCAAGGCTGGGCACCCAAATACAACACAAGGCAAGTTCGAAAGAGGGACACCCACATGAGGAATTGTAACGAAAAGGGGGACGGATGCCAAAATGAAATGCAAGGCAAGTTGGAAAGAGGGGCACCCACATGAGGATTCATAACGAAAATGAGGCAGGGCGCCCAAACACAATGCAAGGTGAGTTGGAAAGAGGGCTTCCCACATGAGGAATCGTAACAAAAACGAGGTAGGGAGGTCAAATGCAATGCAAGGCGAGTTGGAAAGAGGGGCGATCACATGAGGAATAGTAACAAAAACAAGTTAGGGTGCCCAAAGGCAATGCAAGGCGAGTTTGCAAGAGGGGCACCCACAAGAGGAATCGTAATGAAAATAAGGCAGGGTACCCAAACACAATGCAAGGTGAGTTGGAAAGAGATGCGCCTACTCACATGAAGATTTGTAACGAAAACGACCACACAAGGGATCACTAGGAAATAAGACAATCCGACTGTCGGATAAGGAACAATTTTGGCTTCGAATTAACTTTTTTAAGATGGTTTGGGTAAGGATGGGCGCCGTAAGGCAAGGTGATTTGGAAATAGGGGCACACACAAGAGGAATCGTAATGAAAGTGAGGCAAGGCACCCAAACGAAATACAAGGTGAATTGGAAAGAGGTGCACCCACCCACATGAAGAGACGTAACAAAAACGATGACCCAAGGGAGCACTAGGAAAGAAGACGAGCCAGATGTCGGAAAAGGTGCATTTTTGGCTTTGACTTAAATTTTTTAAGATGGCCTAGGAAAGGCTGGGAACCCAAAGGCAAGGCAAGGCAAGTTGGAAAGAGGGGTGCCCACATGAGGAATCATAATGAAAAGAGTTAGGGCACCCAAACGCAACAGAAGGCGAGTTGGAAAGAGGTGCGCCCACTCACATGAAAGGAACGAAAAAGACCACACTTCTAAATTAGATTGTGGTACCCACTGTGATTTTGATTTATCCTTTACTTTCAAAAATTTCACTAATACAACAAATGAAAAACAATATATTCAAAAACTTGCTAAAACCTAGTACCCACATGAAGAGTCGTAACGAAAACGAGAACAGAAGGGAGCACTAAGAAAGAAGACGAGCCCAATGCTGGATAAGGAGCAATTTTGTCTTCGACTTAATGTTTTCAAGAAAAGTTGGGAAAGGATGGGTGCCCAAACACAACTCAAGGCGAGTTGGAAAGAGGGGCACCCACATGAGGAATCATAATGAAAATGGGGCCAAGCACCCAAATGCAATGCAAGGCGAGTTGGAAAGAGGGGCGCCCACATGAGGATTCGTAATGAAAATGAGGCAGGGCGCCCAAATGCAACGCAAGTCAAGTTGGCAAGAGGGTCTCCCACATGAGGAATCATAATGAAAAATGAGGTAGGGTGGCCAAAATCAACACAAGGCAAGTTGGAAAGAGGGGCAACCACATGAGGAATCGTAACAAAAATAAGGCAGGGTTCCCAAAGGCAAGGCAAGACGAGTTGGAAAGAGGGGAGCCCACAAGAGGAATCGTAACGAAAACAAGGCAGGGCGGCCACACACAACACAAGGTGAGTTGACAAGAGGTGTTCCCACCCACATGAAGAGTCATAACGAAAACAACCACACAAGGGAGCACTAGCCAAGAAGACGAGCGTAATGCCAGATAAGGAGCAATTTTGGCTTCGACTTAACTTTTTTAAGATGGCCTGGGAAAGGCTAGGTGCCCAAAGGAGAGTTGGAAAGATGGGAACCCACATGAGGAATCGTAACGAAAAGGAGGCAAGGCACCCAAACACATGCATATTTAGACCTTATTGCAACACTGATTACGTTAAGGTAGCTTATTTTAACTATGTATTTCTCCACAAAAGAGAGAGAGAGTTAACCTATATTATGGTAGTCAATTTTATTTTAAAAGAGATTAAATATGATGGTTTATAATTGCATTTCTAATGACCCAATTCTTCGGTGACGAGGGTTCATAACCATATAATGCTTTAAATTGGGTAATTTCCAGGTAGATTAATACAAAATATCATACCAATATTTCGTTAGATGCAACCACCTCATCCATTTCCTTTGTTTATCCCATGTGATATTTGAGTCTAGAAACCCTCCCATATCGTCAAGGAATGTGAATAGTCTATACATGTCAAATCTCGGTGCATACAGAAACATTTTGAAAAAAATTCAAAGTTGGCCCCATTCAAAGGTCACTGTTTCCCATCATGTACCCTATCCCTAGTACAATGTCTTTTAATCGTTGGCCTAATTGGCATGATGTTGGTTTTGGACGACACATACGATGAATATAAAGAGTGGGTGTGTGAGTGATCTTTGAGTCCAGAAACCCTCCCATATCGTCAAGGCATGTGAACAATCTATCGTGTCAAATCTTGGTGCATACAAAAAAATTTTGAAAAAATTTCAACGTTGTCCCTATTCATAGGTCATTGTTTCCCATCATGTACTCTAACCCTAGTACAATGTCTTTTAATAGTTGTTTCCTTTAAAATTCAACCAAGAAAATTAAAACGAAACAAGGACAAGATTGTAGGACATATTGTCAATGATATGTTGTCATTGATGTCATTATGATGTGATGATTTGTTGTTATGATAAATTATCATTGTGATTTATCATAGATGAAATTGTCATTGATGTCAATAGTGTATCAGTTAGCAGAAAATGTCAAACAATATGCAGAGATCAAAAGCGCAATATCAGAAGGAGGAGAAAATGGTATGTGAAGATCAAATCTTAGAAGGAAGAGCACATTACAAAAGTGTCGTCGGGATCGATGGAAATATTGAGAAGTTGACCAATGCATAGGAAAAGGTGAGAAGCCTTAGCAGCCGTTCGATCAAGAAAAGTGATGGTATTGATCATCTCATTGAATGGACGATGGTCATATGAGTGACCGTGGGCTTGAGGACCATTGGAGGATCGCGACCATCAGATCTGCAAGCCAGATCAACGGTAGGGATGAATTGCGCAGAGTGAAAGAAAAATTAAACAACTCGCTGGTTCTAATCCCACAATTGGTCTAGATCGTTAGATCTCATAAACCCAAATATCGACGACTATGGTTGATCCAAAAAATGAGCAGATTAAGTCAGATTAAGTCGTGATTGTTGGATGCGTAATCGCCATATCAAAAACAAGGATAGATTGTGGAGATCGAAAGGAGTATTAAACATCATGCTATTTCCAATCCCACAATTAGTCAGGATCGTCAGATCTTATAGGTTCAAAGATTGACAATTGTGGTTAACTCACCAAAAAATGCACAACTTCAAATTGTGGAGCTTGGGTGATGAATTAAACCACTCACAAGTTGTGGTTCTGCAATCCACAATGACCGTCGATGTTCACTTGACAATAGATCTACGGTTGGAATCAATTCCACTACCAACGAGCAGTTTCCATTGCAGAAACCGATGAGAGTCTTAAAAGTCATGTTGGTTGAGGACCCCACAACCATCCTTGATCATTGATCTATTTCGAGAGTCTTCTCGATCATTGGATCATTTTAAAGTGGAAGGATAGGATAAGCAGGGAAAAAGGCTTGAGAATTCGATTATCTGAATACCCGTCAGCCATGAGATCATTTTCGAGTGAAAGGGTAGGATAAGAAAGGTAAAAGATCATGAGATCTCATTTATGCAAATTTCCATCAGCCGTCGGATTGATTTAAGTGGAAGGACATGATAATCAATGGTTGATATTTGAGATCTCAATCACCCAAATACCCATCAACCATCAGATTGAATTAATGGAAGGACATGATAAGCAAGGGATGAGATCTGAGATCTCAATCACTCGAATATTCGTCAGCCGTCAGATAATTCTAGTGGAAGGACATGATAAGCTAGAAGAAGAGTCGTTGGATTTAATCCAAGGCTAAGCAGTATCACATATAGATCAAGCCGTCGATCTAAAACCTTGACCAACGAGCAACATTCGTTTGAGGTTAAAATATGTGAGGAGGTTACGCTTCGGAAAGTTTGATATTTGAAATACCTGAAGCCTGAAATCCAAAATAAATAAGGACCATTGGATGTGGAGGATATGCGATGACCATTGGATCAGGTTTTTAGTTAGTAGACCATGTCAACAAATACATATGGCATATCATGTCAGCAGACCACATCAGCAAGGACCTGTGGCAGAAGACCATGTCAACAAGTACACATGGAATAATCAGATGATGACATGTGTCAAGAGGAAATTGACTCTTTCCATGTCAACACATGATGTCAATAAATTACGACACTCCAAAAGAATTAATTCGAGAGTTTCACCACTAGCAAATGACAAAAGATTTGAAGTCCCGAAGGACGAAATCCCAAAGTAGACATGGTTCGTCTGATCTAAAGAAACACTTCGGGAGAATTCTCATCCATCGATCTACTATAGTGGAAGGATAACGTAAGTTGAAATAGCCGAAGTCCCAGAGTAAATGGTATCCACCAATCTCAATGCTTGATTAAGTCCTGAACGTTGGATTAAGCAATGAAAGGATGAGTGTAAGGATCAACTATGACCATTGATTTGTTTCCATGAAATAAACTGTCTGATCTAATTCAAAGGTTTGAAAAGTTAAAAACCCGAAGTTCTGAAGGGGGAATTTTTGTCATTCGTTCATCTCATCAGGAGATTAAATCATGATCGTTGATTCTGATAAGCGCTCAAGTGCACATTTGGCATAGTGTCTAGTCACCGTCGTTGGTCATTGGAATAAGAGATATACGGACAAAAGATAATGCGTCGCTTAAATTAATAAGCCCGTGGTTCTAAACCAATGATCATATGAACATGGTTGAAGGAAGCACCTCATACAGATTTAATTCGATAGAGAGTTAACACCAGAACATTACATAGAATCGATAAGAGATTGAATATGATCTATTGGTGAACCGAGAACGCAACAAAATCATGAGTACGATCTAATGAGTCGATTCATGTCTATGATCAACTCATGAGGACAAACGAATCGATACACAGTCATGATTAAAAGAGAGTTAAATCATGAAAACATGAATAAAGGATAAAAAGGAAAATGATATTAATTAAAGTTTAAAGATTATCATTTTAAATGAAAACATACAATGGTTCAAATATCAAAAGACACAATGATTCAAATTCACACCAGTTGGAAGACTATATAAACAAAAATGAATGGTGAGAAGAGTGTAGTTGAATTTGTTGAAGTATACATATTTATATATAATGGATTGAATGAAAGTTCATTCTATCAGGTTGGTGCCTATTTACAAGTTAAGTCTTGTATGAGGATTTGATTCTTCACATATTAGTTGGATCTGAGATCAACAAGTTGGGACTTGTTATGAGGATTGGATTCCTCATTTCTTAGTTGGATATGAGAACTACAAGCTGGGTCTTGTAACAAAGAGTTGGGTATCTCATAGTTGTATGAATATGATAATCAAAGATTGATCTTATGTATTCATTCAAGTTATTTAATTAATAAAGTATTTATTATTTTATATATATTGTTTGAGAAAATGAAATAAATATTTGTTGTTTAGTTAATTTTTGAAAAGTGGAAAATTGTCCTAAGTTATGTGACACTGATTCACCCCCCCCTCTCAGTTTCAAGTACCCATTTCAACAATTGGTATCAGAGCGAGTTCCTTCAACATAGTTTAAACACTGAAGGTAGATTCATAAGAAATGGGTGAACAAATTGCTATCTCCACAAATTAAGCTCCCTTATTTGATGGAACCGATTATTTATCATGGAGGGAAAATACGAAAATATATATGAAGTCAAGAGGATCTGGAGTTTGGGATTCGATAGTAAGTAAGCCCTAACACTTAACTACTTCAAAGAGAAAATCCAAAATTGCAAAGGAAGCAAAGAGAAACAATTCAGTAGCCTTAAAAGCAATTCAGGATGGATTGTCACACCAAGTCAAAGAAAATATGAAGCACTACAAATCTGCCAAAGAATTATGGATTCAAATAGAAAATAGTTATCAGAATGAAACACAAGAAGAAGAGAAATCCAACCAAAGCGAGGAACAAGACTCTAATGAAGATGATTCCTGTCAGAATAAAGAACAAGGCTTTAATGAAGAGGATTCTTATCAGAATAAAGAACTAAACTCAGAAGAAGAGAGTTCTTATCAAGATAAGAAGAATATAAAGAAAAATAAAATTTCAATTAGATTGAAGAACATAGTTAAGAAAAAAATAGTTCTAATCTTAATGAAATTCAAGATTCGATCTCATTAAACAATGAGGAAGACAACTTCATCAAGGAATTCAGGAATACCTCAGTATTCACTAAATAAAAACTATTAGATTTTAAAACTGATGTTATAAATACATTTGAAGTGATTAGTATGGAACCGGGAAATGATCTATATATTGAAGTTACTAAGGATGTTCTTGATCATCTTGAGTCCACAACCCTGTGCACTCTAGAAGAGTTGGAGAAAATCCAACAGAAATATATGTTGCTACTTCAACATTTAGATCATTCTAACCATGAAAAGTTTGAACAAAGAGTTTAGCTAGAAGACAAAGAAGAAGAGATCAAAAGTTTGAAAACCGAACTTACTAATTTAATATAAGAGATGGATGAAGTACATACACATAAAAATAAAAGAAAATAAGTTCTAAAAGAATCAGAAGAATTTTATGTTAACATTTATCCCATGGATGAAGTAGAAGAAGAACTATCAAAGGCCAAACAAAAAGTTGATTGGAGTCTCTATGTATACCACTTTGATCATAATGATTCAGACTATAGTTTTCTTCATGACTACACTAAATAATTTCTTGAAAAGAGTGAAAATCATATCATGGAAATAAAGGAAATTCTCAAAGACAATGAAAAAATCATATCTGATCAAAATATTCAGTTAGAAGAAAAAGAAGAGGAGATTGAGAAATTGAAGAATGAAATCAGTCAGGCAAAAGAAAAATCATGTAATAAGCTGGAAGCAAAAGCTGTGAATCTTAGAAAGGAGGTTGAGAAGTCAAACACTCAACTTGAGGAAATTAAAGAAAGTAAAGAAAACCTAAAAATCCAGTTAACAAGGAAAGAAAATTCTTACCACATGCTAGAATTGGAAATCATCAATTTCATAAACATTAGTGAATGTACTAATGCATATCTGATGACTAAAATTGAAGAAGCTAAGAAAAAGGAAGAAGCCCAGAAGATCCAAATAACTAAAACTGAAGCATCATGCAAAATGTTTGAATTGGAAGCCATCAAAATCAAAAGGATTAAGAGAGAATACGAGGAAGAAATCAAAATATTGAAAACTAAAGTTTTTGATCTAACAAAATATATGGAAGAATTGAAGACATATGACAAAAATGTTAAATGCAAAGAAGTCTTGTATGAGACAGAACAAATATTCATCAATCTAAAGACTCAACTTGAACATTCTAAAAATGTGGAAGAAGCCCTGAAAATTCAGTTGACTAAAAAGGAATAAGTATGTCACATTTTGAAGTTAGAAATAGTCAATCTCAAAAAGATGAATGGAAAGACAAAGAAGATTGTCAATTTCTATAATAGCTTAGCTATCCTAGATAAGATTTGGAAGATCCAAAGATCAATTGATGACAAAACTGGTCTTGGATACAATAAGAAAGATAACAATAACAAATGGAGCACCATTTACAAAAATGAGAAAGGATCATTCTTCTTAAAAGGAAAAGGTGCAAGTACAAAGCAATTACAAGTCATGAACTTTGTTAAGGAGAACAACTTTAGAAGTAAAAAGGAAGAAGACAATCAAATGTCAGATCCTACAAGTCAAAATAAAATCAAGAATCAAAATACCTTCAATGGCTATTGTTTTTCTTGTCATAGCTTTGGCCATAAAGAAATGGACTGCAAGAAACTAGAGAAAGGATATACAAGAAAATCCAAAAACTCAATTTGATGTTGGAGATGTAATTTTTTTGGGCACACAACAATATTTTGTCATACAATGGGATGTTACACCTGTGATAGGTTTGGGCACAAATCCCAAAACTGCAAGAATACAAAAAGTCAATATTTGAATAAGTCATTCAAGTTAGTGAAAAAACCTAATAAAAGTTGGAACAAGAAAGGAGATGACAAATCTCCAAAAACACAATTAGAAAGAGAAGATCCAAAAAGCATAATATCTCACAAGAAGATATGGAGAAGAAAATCTAAAGGAGAAAGCAAGAAGAATGTTATTACCCCTGAAAATGAAGAAAATAATAATAAGATCATGATGGGTAAAAGTCCTAATGAAGAATGTGAAATTCAATATGAAATAAATCAAGCTCAAGAAGAGGAAGTACCTATAGAAGTATATGGGACAATATCAAATTATGATGATGTCATAAGTTGTTAACAAAAAAAAAAATAATTAGCAGAGAAGTTCAAGGAGTATCATTCAACAAAGATAGATTCCCGTGATAACAAAATTGGTATTTAAATCAATTGGTATAATTCCTCAATTGATATTCATGTGAAATATCAAATAAGAATAAGAAGTAATAAAAAATATCAGTAAGATTCATACTCTTGTTCTATTTGACAAAGGAAAGTCAGTAAAAACTCAGGAGGAGTATTTTGGTTATTAAATAAAAAATTAATTAGATTAAGTATTGAAAATATTTGATCACTACAAAAAATTGTATCAACAAGACGACTTATTTAAACACAAAAATACCAATAAACTGAGATAAGAATTTAGTAAATTAACAGGGAAAGAGACCTTGTTAGGAAGAGCTACTCTTTCAGAAACAAAGGGGGAGAGTAATCAGAAGCAAAGAAAGAGCATATTGACAGGGGGCGTCATTCAGTTATGACAAACATAACATGATTCCAAGGGGAGTTACCCAAGTTCATATTCCGGTCAACAACATGCAGACAAACAAATGTTGATTATAAGGGGAGAAACCCTTTTCCATTGATGTCAAAGGGGGAGAGTACTTCATAGGAGGAAAGCATCATCACAGGGGGAGTTTGTGTATGAAGTTTGTGTGTTTCCCTCAATGACAAAGGGGGATATTGTTGGACATATTGTCAATGATATGTTTTCATTGATGTCAACAGTTGATGTCATTATGATGTGATGATTTGTTGTTATGATGAATTATCATTGTGATTTATCATAAATGAAATTGTCATTGATGTCAACAGTATATCAGTTAGTAGAAAATGTCAAACAATATGTAGATATCAAAAGCGAAAGCTGAGAAGGAGGAGATAATGGTATGTGAATATCAAAGCTCAGAAGGAAGAGTGCATTGCAGAAGTGTCATTGGGATCGATGGAAATATTGAGAAGTTGACCAATGCATAGGAAAAGGTGAGAAGACTCAACAAGCGTCCGATCAAGAAAAGTGATGGTATTGATCATCTCATGGAACAGAAAATGGTCATATGAGTGACCGTGGGCTTGAGGACCGTTGGAGGATCGTGAACATCAGATCTACAAGCCAGATCAATGACAAATATGAATTGCAGAGAGAGAAAGAAAAATTAAAAAACTAGCTGGTTCTAATCCCGCAATTGGTCTAGATCATTAGATCTCATAAACCCAAATTTCAACGACTGTGGTTGATCCAACAAATGAGTAGATTAAGTCAGATTAAGTCGTGATCGTAGGATGCACAATCACCAAATCAATGACATGAATAGATTGTGGATATTGAAAGGAGTATTAAACATCATGCTATTTACAATCCCGCAATTAGTCAGGATCGTCAAATCTTATAGGTTCAAAGATCGACGATTGTGGTTAACTCACCAAAAAAAAAAAAGGTTCAAATTGTGGAGCTTGGGTGACAAATTAAACAACTCTCAAGTTGTGGTTCCACAATCCACAATGACCATCAATGTTGACTTGATAATATATCTACAGTTGGAATCAGTTCCACTACCAGTGAGCGGTTTCCATTGCGGAACCCGATGATAGTCTTAAAAGTCGTGTTGGTTGAGGACCCCGCAACCATCCTTGATCATTGATCTGTTTCGAGAGTCTTCTTGACCGTTGGATAATTTTAAAGTGGAAGGATAGTATAAGCATAGAAAAAGTCTTGAGAATTCGATTATCCAAATACCCATCAGTCGTCGGATCATTTTCAAGTGGAAGGACAGAATAAGCGAGGTAAAAGATCATGAGATCTCATTTATGCGAATTTTCATCAGTCGTCAGATTGATTTAAGTGGAAGGAAAACATAATCAAGGGCTGAGATCTAAGATCTCAATCACCTGATACCCGTCAGCTGTCAGATTCAATTAATGGAAGGACGAGATAAGCAAGGGATGAGATCTGAGATCTCAATCACTCGAATATCCGTCAGCCTTCAGATCATTCTAGTGGAAGAATAGGATAAGCTATAAGAATATCCATTGGATTTAATCCAAGGCTAAGAAGTATCACAGATAGATCAAGTCATCGACCTAAAACCTTGATCAATGAACAACATTCGCTTCGGGTTAAAATATGTGAGGAGGTTATGCTCCAGAAAGTTTTAGATTTGAAATACCCGAAGCCCGAAATCTGAAATAAATAAGGACCATTAGATGTGGAGGATATACGATGACCATTGGATCAGGTTTGTTGGTCAACATACCACATCAACAAAGACATATGGCAGATCACGTCAGTAGACCACGTCAACAAGTACACATGGAATAATTAGATGATGGCATGTGTCAAGAGGAAATTGACTCATTCCATGTCAACACATGATGTCAATAAATTACATCACTCTAGAATTACTTCGGGAGTTTCACCACTAGAAAATGACAAAAGCTTTGAAGTCCTGAAGGATGAAATCTCGAAGTAGACATTGTTCGTCTGATCTAAAGAAACACTTCGGGAACATTCTCATCTGTCGATCTACTAAAATGGATGGATAACATAAGTTGAAACAACCTAAGTCCCAGAGTTAATGGTAGCTATCCATCTCAACACTTGATTAAGTCCCGACCGTCGGATTAAGCAATGAAAGGATGAGTGTAAGGATCAAATATGACCATTGATTTGTTTTCAGAAAATAAACCATCTGATCTGATTCGAAGGTTTGAAAAGTTGAAAACCTAAAGTTCTGAAGGGCGAAGTTCCATCAGCTGTCCATCTCATTAGGATATTAAATCATGACCATTGATTTTGATAAGCGCTCAAGTTCATGTTTGTCATAGTGTCTGGTCACCGTCATTGGTCATATGGAATACGAGATATACGGGAAAAAGATAATGCATCACTTAAATTAATAAGCCTGTGTTTCTACGCCTATGATCATATGAACATGGTTGAAGGAAGTGCCTCATCCAGAATTAATTTGACAAAGATTTAACACCAGAACATTACAAAGAATCGATAAGAGATCGAATATGATCTGTTGGTGAACCGAGAATGCAACAGAATCATGAGTACGATCTAATGAGTCGATCCATGTCTGTGATAAACTGATGAGGACAAACGAACCGATACACAGTCATGATTAAAAGAGAGTTAAATCATGAAAACATGAATACAGAATAAAAAGGAAAATGATATTAATTAAAGTTTAAATATTATCATTTTAAATGAAAAGGTGCAATGGTTCAAATATCAAAAGACACAATGATTCAAATTCACACCAGTTGGAAAACTATATAAACCAAAAGGAATGGCGAGAAGAGTGTATTTGAATTTGTTGAAGTATATATATTTATATATAATGGATTGAATGAAAGTTCATTCTATCAAGTTGGTGCCTGTTTACAAGATGGGTCTTGTAACAAAGAGCTAGGTCTCTCATAGTTGTATGAAGATGATATTCAAATATTGATCTTATGTATTCATTCAAGTTATTTAAATAAATAAAGTATTTATTCTTATATATATATATATATATATATATATTGTTTGAGAAAATGAAATAAATATTTGTTGTTCAGTTAATTTTTGAAAAGTGGAAAATTGTCCTAAGTTATGTGACACTAATTCACCCCCCCTCTTAGTGTCAAGTACCCATTTCAACAATTGATATCAGAGTGGGTTCCTTCAGCACAATTTAAACATTGAAGGTAGATTCAGAAGAAATGGGTGGACATATTGTTATCTCCACAAATGAATCTCACTTATTTGATGGAACAAATTATTTATCATGGAGGGAAAATATGAAAAGATATCTGAAGTCAATAGGATCTGGAGTTTGGGATTCAATAGTAAGTAAGCCTTGGAACTTAACTACTTCAAAGAGAAAATACAAAACTGCAAAGGAAGCAAAGAGAAACAATTCAGTAGCCTTAAAAGAAATTCAGGATGAATTTTCAGACCAAGTCAAAGAAATGATGAAGCACTACAAATCTTCCAAAGAATTATGGATTCAAATAGAAAATAGTTATCATAATGAAACACAAGAAGAAGAGAAATCCAATCAAAGCGAGGAACACAAATCTAATGAAGATGATTCCTGTCAGAATAAAGAACACGACTCTAATGAAGAGGATTCTTATCAGAATAAAGAACAAAACTCAGAAGAAGAGAGTTCTTATCAAGATAATGAAAAAGATAAAGAAAAATAAAATTTCAATCATATTGAAGAACATAATTCAGAGAAAAAGATTTCTAATCTTAATGAAATGCAGGATTCGATCTCAGTAAACAATGAAAAAGAAAACCTCATCAAGGAATTGAGGAATACCTCAATATTCACTAAAGAAAAACTATTATATTTTAAGACTAATGTTATAAATACATTTGAAGTGATTAGTATGGAACTGGGAAATGATATATATATTGAAGTTACTAAGGATGTTCTTGATCATCTTGAGTCCACATCCCTGTGCACTCTAGAAGAGTTGAAGAAACTCCAACATAAATATATGTTGCTACTTCAACAGTTAGATCATTCTAACCATGAAAAGTTTGAACACAGAGTTTAGCTAGAAGACAAAGAAGAAGAGATCAAAAGTTTGAAAACCAAACTTACTAATATAATAGAAGAGATGGATGAAGTAAAAACACATAAAAATAAAAGAAAATAAGTTCTAAAAGAATCATAAGAATGCTATGTTAACATTTATCCCATGGATGAAGTAGAAGAAGAACTATCAAAGGCCACACAAAAAGTTGATTGGAGTCTCTATGTATACCACTTTGATCATAATGATTCAAACTATAGTTTTCTTCATGACTACACTAAATAATTTCTTGAAAAGAGTCAAAAGCATATCATGGAAATAAAGGAAATTCTCAAAGATAATGAAAAAATCATATCTGATCAAAATATTCAGTTCGAAGAAAAAGAAGAGGAGATTGAGAAATTGAAGAATGAAATCAGTCAGGAAAAAGAAGAATCATGTCATAAGCTGGCAGTAAAATTTGTGAATATTAGAAAGGAGGTTGAGAAGTCAAACACTCAACTTGAGGAAATTAAATAAAGTAAATAAAACCTAAAAATCCAGTTATCAAGGAAAGAAAATTCTTACCACATGTTGGAATTGGAAATCATCAATTTCAAAAAGGTTAATGAAAGTACTAAGGAAGATCTGATGACTAAAATTGAAGAATCTAAACAAAAGGAAGAATCCCAAAAGATACAAATAACTAAAAAGGAAGAATAATACAAAATGTTTGAATTGGAAGCCATCAAACTCAAAAGGATTAAGAGAGAATACGAGGAAGAAATCAAAATATTGAAAACTAAAGTTTTTGATATAGAAAAATATATGGAAGAATTGAAGACATATGCCAAAACTATTAAATGCAAAGAAGTCATTTATGAGACATAAGAAATAGTCATCAATCTAAAGACTCAACTTGAACATGCTAAAAAGGTGGAAGAAGCCCTGGAAATTCAGTTGACTAAAAAGGAAGAATTATGTCACATAATGAAGTTAGAAATAGTCAATCTCAAAAAGATGAATGAAAAGACAAATAAGATTGTCAATTTCCAGAATAGCTCAACTATCCTAGATAAGATTTGGAAAAGCCAAAGATCAGCTCATGACAAAACTGGTCTTGGACACAATAAGAAAGATGACAATAACAAATGGATCACCATTTAAAAAAATGAGAAAGGATCATCCTTCTTAAAAGGAAAGGTGCAAGTACAGAGCAATTACAATTCATGAACTTTGTTAAAGAGAACAACTTTAGAAGTAAAAAGGAAGAATAAAATCAAATGACAGATCCTACAAGTCAAAATAAAATCAAGAATTGAAATACCTTCAATGGCTATTGTTTTTCTTCTCATAGCTTTGGCCATAAAGCAATGGACTGCAAGAAACTAGAGAAAGGATATACAAGAAAATCCAAAAACTCAATTAGATGTTGGAGATGTAATTTTTTTGGGCACACAACAAATGTTTGTCATACAATGAGATGTTACAACTGTAATAGGTTTGGGCACAAATCCCAAAAATGCAAGAATACAAAAAGTCAATATTTGAATAAGTCACTCAAGTCAGTCAAAAAACCTAATAAAATTTGGAACAAGAAATGAGATGACAAATCTCCAAAAAAACAATTAGAAAGAGAAGATCCAAAAAGTAGAATATCTCACAAGAATATATGGAGAACAAAATCTGAAGGAGAAAGTAAGAAAAATGTTATTACACCTAAAAATGAAGAAACTAATAATAAGATCATGATGGGTAAAAGTCCTAATGAAGAATGCAAAATTCAATATGAAATAAATCAATCTCAAGAAGAGGAAGTACCTATAGAATTATATGGAACAATATCAAATTCTGATGATGTCATAAGTTGTTAAAAAAAATAAAAAAAAAGTAGCAGAGAAGTTCAAGGAGAATCATTCAACAAAGATAGATTCCCGTGATAACAAAATTGGTATTTAAATCAATTGGTATAATTCCTCAATTTATATTCATGTGAAATATCAAAGAAGAATAAAAAGTAATAAAAAATATCAGTAAGATTCATACTCTTGTTCTATTTGACAAAGGAAAGTTAGTGAAAACTCAAGAGGAGTATTTTGGTTATTAAATAAGAAAGCAATTAGATTAAGTTTTGAAAAGACTTGATCACTACAAAAATTTGTATCAAGAAGATTACTTATTTAAACACAAAAATCCCAATAAACTGAGATAAGAAGTTAGTAAATTAACATGGGAAGATACCTTGTCAGGAAGAGCTACTCTTTCAGAAACAAAGGGGGAGAGTAATCAGAAGCAGAGAGAGAGCATATTGACAGGGGGAGTCATTCAATTATGACAAACATAACATGATTCCAGGGGGAGTTACCCAAGTTCATATTCTGGTCAACAACATCTAGAAAACAGATGTTGATTATAAGGGGAGAAACCCTTTGCCATTAATGTCCAAGGGGGATAGTAACTTCATAGGAGGAAATAATCATCACAAGGAGAGTTTGTCTATGAATTTTGTGTGTTTCCATCAATGACAAAGGGGGAGATTGTTGGACATATTGTCAATGATATGTTGTCATTGATGTCATTATGATGTGATGATTTGTTGTTATGATGAATTATCATTGTGATTTATCATAGATGAAATTGTCATTGATGTCAATAGTATATTAGTTAGTAGAAAATGTCAAACAATATGCATAGATCAAAAGAGAAAGATCAGAAGGAGGAGAAAATGGTATGTGAAGATCAAATCTCATAAGGAAGAGCGCATTGCAGAAGTGTCGTCGAGATCGATTAAAATATTGAGAAGTCGACCAATGCATAGGAAAAGGCGAGAAGCCTCAATAGTCATCTGATCAAGAAAAGTGACGGTATTGATCATCTCATGGAACAGACGCCGGTCATATGAGTGACCATGGGATTGAGGACCATTGGATGATTGTGATTGTCAGATCTCATCTAAGTACTCTTTTTCTCCATAAATAATATTAGTATGAAATGTCATCTATCACCTTCTTCTCACCATGACCAAAATCATGGGCCTAATTGGCATGATGTTGGTTTTGAATGATACAAACGATGAATATAAAGAGTGTGTGTGTGAGTGATATTTGAGTCTGGAAACCCTCCCATATCACGAAGGCATGTGAACAGTCTATCCATGTCAAATTTCGGTGCATACAGAAACATTTTGAAAAACATTCAATGTTGGCCCCATTCACAAGTCACTGTTGCCCATCATGTACTCTAACCCTAGTAAAATGTATTTTAATATTTGTTTCCTTTAAAATTAAATCGAGAAAATTAAAATGAAACGAGGAATATATGGGTCAATATACAAAGTGGGTGTGTGAGTAATATTTGAGTTTGAAAACCATTCCATATTGTCAAGGCATGCGAACATTCTATCCATGTCAAATTTCAGTGCATACAAAAACATTTTGAAATAATTTCAACATTGGCCCCATTCACAAGTTAATGTTTCCCATCATGTACTGATCTAGCCCTAGTACAATTTATTTTATTTGTTTCCTTTAAAATACGATTGAGATGCACGTCTCCGCATCTACTAGTACTGCAAGGGAATGGCGCAATAACGTTGATAAATAATTACATGATTAATCGAACAAGCTTCAAGTTATTTTATGTATTTGTTTTTTTCTCTCATGTAAGTACTCTTTTTCTCCATAAATAATATTAGTATGAAATCTCATTTATGGCCTTCTTCTCGCCACGACCAAAATCATGGGCCTAATTGGCATGATGTTGGTTTTGAACGACACAGACCATGAATATAAACATTGGGTGCGTGAGCGATATTTGAGTTTGGAAAACCTCCCATATCATTAAGGCATGTGAACAATCTATACATGTCAAATTTTGGTGCATACAAAAACATTTTGAAAAATTTCAACGTTGGCCCCATTTCACAGGTCACTATTTCCCATCATGTACTCTAGCCCTAGTACAATGTATTTTAATAGTTGTTTCCTCTAAAATTCGACCAAGAAAATTAAAACGAAATGGGGATGATATGGGTCAATATATAGAGTGGGTGTGTGAGTAATATTTGAGTCTAGAAACCCTTCCATATCGTTAAGGCATGCGAACAGTCTATCCATGTCAAATTTTAGTGCATACATAAACATTTTGAAATAGTTTCAACGTTGGTCCCATTCATAGGTTACTATTTCCCATCATGTACTGATCTATCCCTAACACAATGTATTTTAGTTGTTTCCTTTAAAATACAACCGAGATGCACACCCCTACATCTATTAGTACTGGAAGGGCATGGTGCAATAACGTTGATAAATAAGTACTTGATTAATCGCACAAGATTCAAGTTATTTTATATCTTTGTTTTTTTCTCTCATCTAAGTACTCTTTGCTCCATAAAGAATATTAGTACTAAATCATTATTTAAATATGAAATCTCATCTATTGCCTTCTTCTTGCCATGACCAAAATCATGGGCCTAATTGGCATGATGTTGGTTTTGAATGACACAGACGATGAGTATAAAGAGTGGGTGTGTGAGTGATATTTGAGTCTGGAAAACCTCCCATATCATCAAGGAATGTGAACAGTCTATCTGTGTCAAATTTCGGTGCATACAAAAACATTTTGAAAAAATTTCAAACTTGGCCCCATTCACAAGTCATTGTTGTCCATCATGTACTCTAGCCCTAGTACAATCTCTTTTAATAGTTGTTTCCTTTAAAATTTGACCTAGAAAATTA